>JACXSJ010000135.1:151807-164830 GCA_014851325.1 Pentalonia nigronervosa | reverse complement strand
AATTTTTAATTATATTTTCAGATTCTTGAGATATTTTTGTGCTACTCAAAGAGTATACTGTGGCGATACAAACTTTTTTTTTTTAATGAGAACCTCGTTTTTCTATTGTAAATTAATATATTTTTTTTTTAAACTTTTGATGCACTTATTCAAAATTTAAACGAGTATTTATTCAGTTATTAAAATGTCTGTGCATACGATAATAGTCTTAAAAATTGATATACAAAAATATAAAATATGTATGTTATATCCGATCTAGAATTTACTATGGTTAAATTATTCGAAAACGACCAGAAATCAGACGGAGAAAAGATGCGGAAGACAGGAGGAACAGGTGGCAACATTTGTTTTTAGGGGTACGGTCTCAAAGGTCAAAACCGTTGCAAATAAAAAAAATCAAATGAAAAAATATGGCTCGAGCACGATCGGCGAATCGTCCCGTGTTATATATTATATTAATCAGTGCAAACGCTTGACGATACACAATACATAACACTATCTCTTCGTAGACGCAAATCGGGCGCACGTGTATTATTGGTAAACTACCTACATAATATTGTTGCGTTGTCAGATTATGTGTGCAGATATTACGACGCGGCCACGCACATCAAAGAAACGTAAACGCTGCTCATCTCCGTATCCGAAAACGGGATTTTTCAGTCAATCACGCGTACCCGCATGGGTCTTTTTATCCCGTAAATAAAATTATTATTGCGTTCCGAGCGGATGGCTCGTGATTAACGTAAGCCGCCGCCGACTACACCGTGGCGCGTATACCACACGCGCGACTTAATCACTGCGGAGATACCGAGCTACGTAATATTACACCGATCTATATACGGCCCTACAGTCGTAGTTGTGCCGTGGAAGCGACGTTCTATACTTTTGCGGTGGTATTGAATTGTACGCCGCCGCCGCCGCCGAACGGAATAATATTAATATGCTTTAATGGCAGCGGGTACCTGTGCAATAAACAGCGGCGGCGGCGGCTTTAAATCGGCCCTTCTCGCTCAGTAAAATATTAAAACGAAGTGTATGATAATTCGCTCGTTGTCGAGCAAAAAAATTCAAAGAGAATACGGATAAATTGAAAATTGAAATTGTAATTATAATAATTACCATTATTATTAATATTAATATATTTCGTTCGAGAAAGAACGCAGGTGTAGAAGTTGTAAAAACAATTTAATTTCAGTTGAGTGGATGTTAGACATCATGCTCTCGTCGGTCGTCGGCGGTAGTATTTTTCTGTTCCACGACATGATTTCGAAACTGCACGCAAACCCAAAGACGGATGATACTAGATAATTGTTTTGTCGTGGCCTCCAGCGGGATATTCGTTACGCTGTTACATGCGATATAAAGATTCAACACCGACATGCAGGTATTATGCAATTCAATATATCACATTCAAAATAAGCATATCGTTATTGACAATAGAAAAATGTCCACTTAAACAATAGGTACCCACAAAAGAACGCGTCATACTCTGTTATATGCTGTAGCTAGGTACACGTCGTTTACTGATATTAATGTCCATAATAATATAATAATTTCTAAACACGTATAGTTTATATGTAAACTGTATATTTAATTTAAAAACTACCTGCTTAATGTCAGTCAGTGGCAATTTTCGTGATTGACAAGTTATATTTGACACTACGAATTTATTACAATATAAGTGTTTGTTTCAAGTAATCATCATTTCTACTGAACATTCATATAATTATTGTTATATTATAAAAATGTGTTGCACGGCATATTGTTTTAGATTCTGAGTGGAGCGAGACAATAGACATATATTGGTTTTACAATCAAGTGTGGTTTTTTTTGTTTTGTTATGTGGGTACGTGACGAATTTTTCAAATTTGATGTGGGTAGAATATTTCTAGGCTGTAAAACCCATCCAGTCGGTGCTTTAGAGAGATTTTCGAATGCGGTGATTTATTATTGTATGCCTACAAAATATATGTAAAAATGTATAATAACAATAACACATACTTTACTATGCTGCGTTGGGATAAGCAATTGATACGAGTATTCAGATACTACTGTACCATGTGCGTATATTTAATAACATGTAAATAGAGATAAAGGGAGGCCGCCTTCCTTTTACTAAATTTTTGAATTCAGTATTGATATTATTTGAATTATAATTAATTATTTAAAACTAATAATTTCTAGACATTTTTTATGATATGCATTATGCATGTAACACTAAAACACTAAAGCATGTGTAAAATAAATAAGTTTGAAACGGAGTAACATTTGCGTTTGAAATAATAAAGTTCCAATAACATTAAATAAATAAAATCGTTTGATTGGTTTTATAGGAATTTCATCATTTAATATTTACTTTTTATTAATATATATTTTTTTATCTGAATAAAATAAACAAATTAAAATAATATTCTTTATATTTTTTTCTTTTAAGAAACGACCATGGAATAAAACTGTATTTATATTTTCAGATGCAATCGGAATCGAGTGTATATTTTATTTTCTCCAAGAAACCATTAAAATATAGTATTTAATATCGTAGTGCATATATGAATAGTTACTATAGCCGCACTATAGATTTATTTACACAGTGGTTACCTCTGACCGCTTTATTCAACGAGGTGCGATTAAAAGGAAAAAATGCATGATAATTTACGTCACGTTAAAAATATGGCGAGTTAAAGATTCCAAAAACACATTCAAAAATTAATGTTAGGAAAGAGCCTGTTTTAGCTGGCGAATTTCCGCGCTTTCCGCGAACATCATTGGCAAAGTAATAAACGAAAAAATAAAATTTTGTCAATAATCGTAGAGTGAAATTCGGTGGAAAACGATAAGGGTTACGCCAAAAAACGAATTTCATGTTGAGCAAGAAAAAATAAATAAAAGGTTAGGTTAAGAAAAAGCAGCTTTTATAACGCGCTTGCAACGTATGCAAAGAATGTGTATCGGTGCCTAAATCAAACAAATATGCACAATATATATTTGGTTAAGCGTTATGAGGGATTTAAACGCTTTTAAATTGTTTTTGTTTATCATATTATTACGAATCTTCCTCGTACGATCAAGAAATTCGACCGTATTGCTTTTTTAAAATATGTTAAACCAATAATTAATATTTTATTGTTTGCTAAAAACGTTTTGAAGGACTCCACACATGAGTGTCAATAATAATCTATTGAGTAACATTTCGCTTCATTTTGTTTCTGATTTCAAGTATTTATATAAAAAAAAAAAAAAACTACGCAAAATAAAATCTGTAAAGAATAAAATAATATGTCCTAAATGTCCAACCCATTTTAGTGGAGATAGATAGTTATTGAGCTAAATAAAGTATTTTCAATAATGTAAAACTATAGTTACCTATACCAAAATGTAATGCACTTCGAATTTAACATTGAAATAATATAATTATTTATTTCCATTACAAACTCGATAAATCGTAGGCGTATTTATTTTTATTCGATGGCTGAAGTAATAACGAGGACGATATTATTATAGAAATACAATAAAATCTCGGCTATTTTGTGAGAGCTCGCAAAAAATGTCAAGTACCTCACAAAAAAATACGGTCTATTTCGTTTATCGACCGATATCGTATTATTGTTATTATTATTATAATACATAATATACGATATTATCCAGCGCATTGTTGTCGGCACAAATATTGTAATACGCTACCGAACAATTTCTGTTCGTATTATATATTGTAATTTATAATAATACATTTAAGTACGTACGTACGCGTACTATACGCATTAATTCTTTAGCGGGTAAATTGCTGGCAAATGGAAAAACACTTTTATCTGCTTAACTATTCCCCTTAAAATCGGTTCGTTGCCACGGTGGTGATAGCCGAGGTCGTAACGGTGACCACCACATCGGTTGATACCACGTTATTAAGCCTTTTGTCCGGGTACAGGTATTAAACGTATTAGAGTGGAAATTCCGTCGATGGCGCTAATGAAATCCGATGTAAGCGCGCGGGTGTGTGGATATTTTGCTTAACTTTTTTTTTTTTTGTATAAAATGATTTAAGAAATAATATCATATAGATATTAATATGTTTTATACTAGATTACTAGCCGATACGGGTTTGGCGTAGTGCATGAGATTCCACAATTTCAACACGAATTTGTCTTACTTCGCGTAAAATACATTATTTTTTTTCGATAAAATAAACACCGACAACAATTATTACAAACAGACACTGTGACATAGTTATTTCATTTTGTACTAGTAAATATTGTTATAATAACTACCTGTACATTTTTTTTATTTTATTAGTGATGTTGAACGTATTCAGTGCCGATTTTGAAATCAAATCGTCGAAAAGTAATTATGATTTTAACCTCGTCGTTCTCAATCAAATCCACGACATTCACGAAACGATGTGTAATAGTATTATTTAGTATACATAATCTACTACTTAGTTTAAGTCTGCAGTGTAATATCACTATCCTGTAGAAATTGCATATTGTATATGTACCTGCTCTTATTTACTACATACTATAACTCTCGTGGCAGGCATTGAGCTGTCCGAGTCCTTATGCCACTGCGTTATACGATATAATAATATGTTATCATGCACCTTATTTTTATTATTATTAAAAAAATACATTTTGGCCGTCGGAGTGGATATGGAGTTATTATTGTAACTATTGTCTGATGCGTAACGCGTTCGCTTATTAGAGTTATTGCAATGGAAATTTAGGTAAAGCTGAAAATCGTATTGTTAATGCAATTCTGCACTGAAAGCGAACAGTTGAAATACGATAATATTTTAAATAACGATTTGTAGAGTTCTATAATTAGTGAACTGGAAAAACGTAAAAAAAAAGTGAATAGTTAATATAATGTAGACTTAAGCATTTATTGTTGGATACCAATTGCTAACCAAAAATTCCTTAGCTCAAACAATTAGCTCAAAAATCGTCAAAATATTTTTAAATTTTTTTCGCGTATAGAAAATGATAATCTAAACATTTTGTGAAACTTTCAAATGTCTCCGGTTATTTCTTTTTTAATTACATCAAAATAAGAAAACCGTTCCCGGAGAAAACAGGTAAATTATCCAATGTCTAATTTCAAACGCTCATAAAAATTTAGTTTGACTTTCCAATAAACTTTTTCTTTTTAAAAATCTAGAAAACTTATAGAGAATCTTGTGTTGAATTTTCAAATCTTAGATTTGAATAAAAAAATTTTTTTATGAATTTCTTAATTAAAAAAAAAAATTCAAAATTTCGTAATTATTACGTATTTCCTCGAAATTTCAACTTTATAAAAAACTATTAGAAGAGACTTACGCTCGACTTTTTTGACTGATTGAAAATGTTTGTATTAATAATAAAAAAAAAAGTAAAAAAAAAAAAACAGAAAATTGATTATGCCTATAAATAAAAAAAAATCAAAATATATTGAACATTTTATTGTGTTTAGAAATTGCTTATATAAACATTTTATGAAGATTTCATATATCTACTGTTATTACTTTTAGTGTTAGACTAAAAAACTAAATCGATTTTGTCAAAAATTAGCTCTGCGTAACAATTCCCATTTTACACTTAATTTTTTGTTGTTTTTCCCGATGCCTTTGAAAATTATGGGAAATTATTTACTTTTGACCCCCATAGTACTAGATTTACTGTCCTATCGAAAGAAATACTGATAAAGAAAATCGGAGCAATTTTACTGCTCATAAACGTGGTGATAGAAAAAAAAAAAAAGAAAAAATAACACACATCATTATAAAATTAATACATATCTTACTCCTCTTAGAATTTAAAAAATACACGCCATTGTAAAATCAATACATTCCTCGCTCTTCTCAGAATCTAAAAACGTGAGTTAATTTATAACAAGAAAATTTTACTTACGTAGGTAATATAATATTTAGAAGTATATTGTCTATGTTGTTTGAATCTAGGAAAATTTTAAAACTCAATATGTTTTCGTCTCATATCAGGGATAATGAAATTATTATATTATTACCTATGCTTAAATTATAATATATATATATATATATATTTTTAAATTTATATTGCGTATCTACGTTATTATTGATAAAAATCCATATTAGCTTTATTTTTTTATTGTCAACATACTCTTTCACATCACATATAATAGACTCAGTCGATCAGGCTTATGAAATTATTGAATTACTCTACTGTTATATAAAATACACTTTTTCAGTTCGGGTTTATCGGTTATTGAGTGCGCACGTCCGTCACTCTCGTTTTTCAATTACAACTGCCCAAACAGTTCAAGGTCCGTTCTTATCTCATTACCGTAATGAGCCATGCCTTACAACCAATTTGGTATGTGGGTATCGGAAGGCAAAATTGATCATGATTACGGCCCTCCAGGCAAACGTAATCTATCCGCTTCGTCAACCTCCCCAGGACCCACCGACAAGAAACCAAAAACATTTATTTCTCCGAACCGGTACGCGGTTCTACGAGTTGACGATGATTCATGTGAGAGTGTATTTTCTCCTCCTAGTTATATATCTGTAGCCCGTGAGTATCAGTCTCGAGCTGATAACATCAACAATGCAACTCGTGTTCAGCCTATCTACATTAAAAATATTACGAATTTATCCTTATTTAAAAATAAATTAAAACAGCTCACGTGTAATAATGGTTTCACGTGTAAAGCCACATCATCTTATCTAATCGTTCGACCTAAATTGAATAAATTGAATAATGCTAAATTAATACTTAACCACCTGAAGAGCTCAGACAATGATTTCCATACATACTACTTACACAATGCACGTCTTTTCAGGATAGAAATCAGAAACTTATATCACTCAACATTAAGCTTCGATATCACTGATGCTTTAACCAAGCTTGGCCACTTGGTTAGACACGTAAAAAATATTAAAAAAAAAAAATCGTCATTGCTGTTATATTCCGTAAACCTCAATACCAAAAGTAATAATTCGGATATTTTCAACATTACGAAGCTATTGCACACCTCCATCGTGGTTAAAAATCACATAAGTTTCACATCGGTCCGCCTCAATGCCATAACTGTCAGGCTTACGGTCACACGAAATGACGACAACATATTGCTCACACAAATCTCGCTGTGTCAAATGCGATAATGAAATTCCTATCCGAAAAGTGTTTCAAAGACAACAGTCTTTCTTGCAAATGCACTCTCTGTGAAGGTGTTCGCACATCATCTTATGAAGGCTGGCCAGTTTACAAAAATCACATCGCTTCGTTTAAAAAACACAAATTGGAAACAAAACCCGTCTCCCTTTTTAGACCAGCCAAGCCCGGACATTCCTGAGAACCACTGAAGTTCCAATCAACGCAATACCTACACCGCCTTCACTACAAATCAACTACTTTGCGACCTATCCGATAATAAATTATCCAAACTTATCATTGAAATTTCAAATATCGTACATTAAGCTACTTACGAAGGTTTTAGATAAACTAAACTCCGCCTTATTTACTTCCTAATCATCTAAATCGCCATTACATCAGCTTAAACAAATCTAATCATATATTATTCTAATTATCTTTATTTTATATCAATTATGCACCTATAATACTATCTTATTAATATTATCTATCTTTTGTGCTTATTATTTTAGATGGCTTCAGCTTCTATCTTTATTAATAATTATATTGTATAATTTCTATTCTCTATAATTGTTGAGCTATAATTGTATTTACAAAAAGTTAATAAAAAAAAAATACACTTTCTTTAAGGGTTGAACTTAATCTTTTATAATTTTTCTTCGTTAAGGTTTTATAACTTCATTTTTCACTGTCCAACCATAAAATGCTTCTTTCCGAGTGCTGGTCCGAAACATTATTTTTCATTAGACAGCAACTATGTATACTTAACTATTGACTGTTAAAGCTTGAAATGAATACAAACATTTTGATAAAAATATTGTTAAAATAAAAGAGAACTTTTTGAATAAACACTAATATTGATAAACCAATAAGTTATAGGAAATTACTAAACTAATATAAAAAAGTTTAAATAGAAGACAGATTACGAGTATCACAGGTGAGAAATTAGTTTGTAGAATCTAGATTCAGGTTATGACTTTAAAAGTATTACATTTTAAGTGTAGAACAGTCACTTTTCTGAAAATTCGTTAACAAAAAATTAAGATAAACAATTTATTATGTCATTGTGAAATAAATACATTTTTCGATTTTCATAGTATTTAAATCTAGATCAATAGACCTACATTTAGCTCCACCCGATAATATTTATCACATCACATTTATATGAATATATTTATTTACTAAAACTAATTAAATTAATTAGTTTTAATTTTTAATTTTAATTTTTTTTTAACTAATTAAACTAATTTAATTAGTTTTTTTCTTATGGAGTTATTTTTTAAAAATGTATATGTATTAAATTTGTTACATAGTGTATAATTTTAATAAAAAAAAAAAAACCATAAACACAAAAAAAAACATGTAACTACTTTATTATTCATGTGCAATTCAAAATATGGTATGTAAAATTAATAAATAAGTATTTAAAATTTATAAACATTAAAAAAAAAGATTATAATAAGCTGATTTTACTTTTGACCTTTTGTTAGTTCTGATGAAAAATGGGGAAATTTTGAAACTTTATTGTATTTTATTTGTAATTTCTAATTATTGTAATAGTCGAATAAATTCACCTTATGATTTGTTTAGACTTTCTATAGTGCACAAAGTTTTTGTTGAGTATATGTACAACAAAACCTTTAAAAATGTTTTTAAAATGAAAAATATATTTAACGATCTAAATTTTTTTCATTTTAAATTGGAAAAGTAATAGCGTACTTAAAAAGAAAAGGCTTTTAACACTTTTGTTCTTATTAAATATGTTGTAAACTTTGTTTCATTCGTAATAAAACTTTTTTATACATGTATATTGTGTATTTATATATTGTTCTTCGCCACATTTCGTTCCGTGAACTCTGTTTTTTTTTAAAATTCCGTAAGGTTTCTACGTCTTGTAACTCTATTATTAATATTATTATTATTTATAGCATAAACATTGAATGGTTTTTAAGCTTTAATAAGAATTTTTTTTATTATTATTATTACTTCGTGCGTGAATGTTAAAAACATAAAAGTTAAGCTAACGGTTTCTTGAAAAACAAAACAAAAAAAGCACGCCAGATATTATAATAATATAATAATGCCAATTCCAGTGCACTTCGATTTGGTTGTATGTACCTCTCTTTTTAGGTATACAGAAGTGTTAATATTTTTTTCACGGGTATGAAAATAAGGATCTCCGACCCCGTGTCTATTTTAGCGGAATTAGGTGCAAAATTGTATGTGTTTGATAAAGTGCTATTAGAGGTGGCTCTGTATAAGTCTAGTTATAACGCTGTTTGCTCATAATATTTTAATATTGAAATTATTTTATTAAAAAACATCATAATATTATACATTATATAACATGAAATAACGGCAACAGTAGTGTAGCTGAATTGCCTAATCAAGACGCCGTGTAATCATAATCTAAATCGATTATCAAGATATTATTAGTTTCATTATAAAAAAAAAAAAAAAAAAAAAAATGAATAAAACAAGACATCGATTAAAATGAATGTCGAAAACGTTCAACGTTTTAAGAATAGGTCTTAGGGCAAACACATAATATTGTGTGTATCGTACTGTTAGATCAGACTGTCAAAAACGTTAGGATTTGTGTGTCACGGGGGTTTAAAATAACCGTTGAATGTTTCCGGAGAAACCATCACATTACCTACGCTTTGGAAAATACCTATAACGACTTTCGAGCGTTCAGTTTGTCGTAGAAACACACCGAAAACATCGCACAATCGTTATAATATTTAGTTGATGTAAATGGTATTCACTCCTGGACATAAGTCACAATACTGCGTGGTAAAGGAACAAAAACAAAGAAACGGCACATGCGGGTATAATATTTAGTTTTCTTTGTAATGCGTACATCAAAATACAAGAATTGATAACTATGAGCATAAATAATAAAAATAACATTGAATAATATTTTGCAGCACGAGTATTGAAATTACAAAAATAACATAAAGTAATGAGAAAGAGTTGTAGTAATAAAATTATTTTACGTCATATTTGAAAAATAAAACAGTGACACGACAAGTATTTCGTTCGATGCTATGTTACACGTAGGCTATAGATAACAATCATTCTTGAAGTAGATACAAAACCTCTATTGAAAAAAAAAAAATGTTTAATGTATTATAAACTGATAATTCATCGATTCAAACTTATGGACAAAGATTCGAAGATTTCACTTCAGCGGAAATCCCACAAAGCACGCGAGGATTGTGTCACTACACAGCGGACTTTGGATGATGCGGGAATAATAATAATATTAAATTTAAAAACAACCATACACGATTTACAACTAAACATGGTATCGAATTTCGCTGGGTAACTGGTCGACGGAATGAATTAAAAAAAGGCCTACGACGGCAATATAAATATTAAGGCATCTGCAAAAGTGTTATTTTTAAGGAGTAGTTTAGACAATTCGTTCATTACTTGTGATCACTGATCGTCTTTGTGTGTATCGTAAATTATATAATTAGAGTGTGCACAGTGTACAAACCCGAACCTTTATACATATCATTAATATTACGCACACGCGTGCACATCTAATTTAGTCATTATAGATCAAAATATTCAAAACCAATATTATATTACAGACGTAAAATAGCTAAACGCCGAACAAAAATTTAAGTACTTTCAAATGTTCTATTTAAACAACTTGAAGACGTTTGAACACATAAACAATTTTACTTGGCGTCGGTGGAAGCACTTTTTCTATTTTTGTAAATTCTTGACGGGAATAAAAATTTTAAATTCTATTCATTTTTTATATATCTATGTATATACAAATATCTGTCTGTCTTTTATATATTCCAAACCGTTCAACCGATTGCAATTAAATGAGGAACAGAGATAGATTAGACCTATTGGAAGAAGATAGGCTAATTTAAAAAGATATAGAAGTCTAACCCCGGAAGGTGCTCACACAGGGATTTGAGATTTACGATGGAAATATTTGTTTATAAATGTCGTTATTGATTTGTATAATCACTGTTTATTTATAAGGTTATCAATAATTATATATTTTATAACTAGTAATAATATATCATATACACGTTTTTGCAAATAAATGTATAGAAAAAAATAAATCTTTGGCACGAGCAACCGTCGCAATGTTTTTCATGTACCTACCTAATTCTGATTTCGCTCACTTACGCACCTCATGGAGTCCGTAATTCACCGCAGTGGATTGCCTATCTGATAATTTACTGCTCTCGCACATTGTCTGTGATCTAATTGTCTACTTAGGTGGTTTAGATGCATGTAAATCACTTCATATTAATCTTAACTTAATATTTGGCTCAGGTAACATTGGGCGGGACAGCTAATATAAAATATATTAAAAACTGTTAAAAATACTGAATATATATTTTTCATCAAGACGATCTAAGCGAATGTCAAAAATTAAAGCACTTCTAGTGATTGGATTTAAAAAATGTAATGATTTTTGGTTATCGAACAAGAAGTTTATTTTATAAATCTTTAAATTTTCCAAATCCAATCACTAATAATCTAAATAATATGTAAATTTATATAGTATAGGTTTACGCATGATAGGTATTAAAATACGGATACCGAGTCTAAGACTTAAACTCGCGGACGCGACAAAATTATTATTACCTACACATACAACCCGACGACGCGTGTTGTGATGGTTTAAGCGGCGAAAAAATCCACACGGCGACAAAATTCCCGTGGGATAAGATCCCTCTGGTGGATGATATTATGTGTGCGCCATTATCAAGTACCTAATCTATATATCTATTATAATAACATTACACCGGGCGTTAAATAACCGGCGTGTGTGAGTCATATATAATATGTACATTATAGGTACCTATAAACTTTGTGCGTTGCCATCGTAAACGGCACACCCTCTGCTTGTGTGTGAGTACAAATAAATAAATTCGTATATTATAGATAGACCTTTGTACGATATAGATGATTATAATATTATATAGCCGAGTACGCGTGTGTGTACACCTATGTAAGCGTCTTGTTTACCACACCAATTTAGTAGGTTTCGGGTCACGTGGCAGAAACGCTACATGATATTGTTGCTCTCCCCGACGACGACGACGACGTGACGGGTCTCGGTGTAGAAAGAAGGAAGCGGAGGAAGAGACAGAGAGAGAAAGAGAGAGAGAGAGAGAGAGAGAGAGAGAGAGTGTGGTGAGAGAGAGCCGGTGTATGCGCTCCATAATCCCGACCACTCGCCCTATCCTCCTTCACGCGGTTAATGCGATTTACACGAAATTTGTTTTCATCAACTCCGACCGATGTTTTACGACCACCTGCACTGCACAAACACGCTTCAACAAACCCTTACCGCGAGTGCATCACACACATACGCACACGATCGCGTGTACATTCCCTTGCCGCAGTACTCGCGGAGACCCATACACAATGGGCACAAGAGGCGCGCTGTCCCTGTCGCCAACGTCCCGTGTGTCATCGTATTATACTACATAAATCACAAGGACTATCCGACGTCGCCGTCGCGAGATCTGTGAGAAATATAATAATAATATGTAACCCGACGATTACTATGTATAAGTTTGAACGTATGACACGGAGTTATATTATATGTTTTTCGCGCAGCGCTGGGTACACGCGATCTTATTACAAACGTTTTCGAGCGCTCACGTGTCTTTTCTTTATTGTGGTACGTACAGACACCAAAATCGCGAGTTCGACATTGTCTCTGACATAATGTCGCAGTCAGTGACGTGTACATGGGAGGAGAGAGGAGACACCCTGGGCCAGGACCCATAGTGAATCATCGATGAAAATGTTACATTATCCGGACTTGCTTTGATGACGGATTCGTCGTAATATAACATACAACTCGTGGATGAAAACGTCGATTTTTTTTATTACTTTAAACATATAAAAATTAATTTTACATAATATTTAT
>JACXSJ010000135.1:120114-151707 GCA_014851325.1 Pentalonia nigronervosa | reverse complement strand
CAGTCAGTGACGTGTACATGGGAGGAGAGAGGAGACACCCTGGGCCAGGACCCATAGTGAATCATCGATGAAAATGTTACATTATCCGGACTTGCTTTGATGACGGATTCGTCGTAATATAACATACAACTCGTGGATGAAAACGTCGATTTTTTTTATTACTTTAAACATATAAAAATTAATTTTACATAATATTTATAAAATAAAATCGCGTACAATCCCTACGTATTAGTTTCATTAATATGTCATAATTTTATTATGATCGCCCGGCTCCCTAAAAAATGTCTAGTTACAGCGATCGTGTAAGTGCTATGCTTGACCTACAGTGATAATAACTCGTGTACGCGTCGCTGGTCGCAGTGTAATCATTTTTAAAAACAATATCATGATATGAAATCGGCGACTCTGCGTGATCGTCATGTTCACTAAGTCTTCGACCCGTTACTCGATTCGATCGAATCGAATGCCAATCATGTTTTGCCAGTGAACATCTAAGAAATAGATTTTTAAAACATAATTCACCACCGATTCACCGCAAACGGCATATCGCGTTGTTATTTTACGTATCAGAACATAATATCGAGTCGTATTTTGATTAGCTACATTTATGTGGATAGAAATGTAGGTATGTATAATGTTTTGAGGACGAGTGTAGAATATTTTTATGCGCGAGTTCAGGATGTTCTTAAATAATAATGTGATGAAATAAACTAATATCGTACTGTAGGTACGCAAAATACATATTGCATATTATTATACTAGTATTTACAGTATAATAGTTTTAGTTTTTTATAATTATTAACTACCGTAGTAAATACTATTACAGAAAATCTGTTTCTTATTTTGGGAAAAGTTCAGGATGAGTTCAGAATATTTTTTAAATTTGATTTCAATTATTCTTATAATATGTCTCTACAAAATATTTTTATTCTTAGATTCGATCGGAAAATTTATTTTAATATAAAAAAATCACAGCTTTTAATAATTTATATTCACCATTAACTGGTATTTAGAAAAAACATTATTTCATTATTTTTCAATACATTTTTTTTTATGTTTAAAATCGATTTCTAAACTTTAAAGCATTAATATTACTATATACTTCAATTATTTACTTATATTATTGAAAGAATCAGAAAAAAAAATTTAATATAAACAAATTTTATATGATTTATATATATATAATTAACATAATTGTATAGTACTTGCAACTAATTGTATTTTGAATTAAATTTTATTTTCAATTTAAAATATAATCACAAAAAATAATATTTTATGTTCCTCACAACAATTTTTAGTCAATATTTTCTTTCCAGTCATATTTTATTTAAATCTATTATATAATATAGTTTATTTTTTTAAACAAATCTCTATTGTAATATAGTATTTTTTTTTTTAAGAGTTTCTGTTTAGAAAACTTTTGAAATTTATGAATTGTACTCATTGTATTCCAAAAAGGTGTTCACAATTCACCAATTAAAATATACATGTAGTTTTTACGTACTTATAATAAATTACTAAATTAAAACTTTCTTGACGTCATAGCACATAACTAAGAAAAAACGAAAACTTTTTTTATTTTTTTTTCAGCTTAAAATATTTTTCACTATAATATAGACATATTATTTGAGACATTCATTGATTTCAATTTAATGTTTGCATAAATATTTTTACAAGTACTTTTTTTTGGTATTTTCGTTAATATTTCACAAATTTCTAAAAAGTTTGATTTTTACTTTTATCAATTTATTTTGCATTTAAAAAATACAATATTTATGACAATTTTAATGCATAAAATTGATGATTAAAACATTATATTGATCAACATTGGCGTGATTTGATATTTAACACTTATTGCCCCGTTTAATAATACATTAATATCATAATATTATGTAGGCATTATTTCAACTGTATTTTATGTTAGACTAATTTTGGTTTTTTTCACGAATGTAATATTACTTAAATGCATACTTAATTGTATTATTTTATATTCTCGTATAAATATTTCATTAATAAAGAATTTTTGACAAACTCTGCGGGTAAATTAAGTATTAAACGGACAGTTTAGTTTAATACTTAATATTTTAATGCTTAATTTTTCATTCATGCACACTTTATGTATTTCTTTTTAACTATGAATTTCATACAGCTAAATAAAATGAGTTCTTTTGAAATCCATTAAATTAGGTACCTATAGAACTGGTCATAAAATTTTAAGAAGAACATTTTTATTAATGTTTTAAAAATTGTTCTTTGACAAAATATCATTTAATTGCTTTTTATTCAAATATTTTTTACTAATTTTTTTCCCGTAAATAATTAAATTGTCCCTCAGACATATATTTCCGTTAATTTAAATATCTCGATTTAATTTCTTCGAATTTTCAACGTGAAATAGAATAATAACATATCGTCGCGATGCTTTTATAAGCACGCATATGCCATTGAATACATAATATCCGTTTACTATTCAAAAAAAAAAATAAAATAAAATAAAATAAAAAATCGTGAAAACTTTGGAGCACGGTTTGCAGGTTATCGCCGGCGGCGGAATCAAGAATCGTCAAAAAGTTTCTTTGCCTTGCACCGTTACCACGGAGAAATGGATTTTCGATTCTCGGATGAATGTCAATATATGCACATGTTTCCGCGTACGAATACACGCATTTAAAGTCATTAAAAAGTTTTCTCCCGCAAATATCTCAGACGACGGCGCCATTATTGTCGGGTTGAGATGGATTATTGATAATGTATATAAGTTTGCGCACATTCCGCTACTGCGCACATTTATTACAACCAATTTATAGGCGTTTAATTCTAGATGTGATGATGTATAATATGAAGTGTATACAGGGTATATAATACATATACAGGGTGATTCACCGATGGCATATACTCACCCTTGTTGGATCAATGGACTAATCACTATGATATGACCCACATGTCTTATGAACCCATGTCGCAGACCTATATTATCCTGTTAGTGCACAAAGTCGAATGGCTCAAACAATTTTAAACTACTGTACGAATTTTAATTTTGCTACGTCAAATCTAAAACAAATATCTACTGAATAATTTACAGTATAAAACGGTGATTCTCGTATTAAAAACCGAAGTTTTTTATCTCTACAGGACACTCATTATGAGTTGTACAAAAAATATCAGCATTTGGAAATATGGACTTTCAGTGAGTTCAAAAATTCCAAAAATCAGATTTTAAATAACTGCATTATCGAAGAAGAAAAAATGCAGGTGGGAGTGGTTGGTGAATCACTCTTTATATATATATATATATATTTGTAGGATGTATATTTAATATAATAATATGCAAATCACATAAATGCACTTTTAATCGACAATCGGATCATCGGCGAAGATATAAAAATAATTATTGAACGAAACGATATTATATTAATATTCGTCTTGTTCGCAATGGTCGTTTCGTTTTGGAAAGTATTTAGCACATTTATACATTTTGCCGCTGCGGACCGATTGACTACTTGGAGTGCATCTCAAATACATGCGTACTGCAGTTAAATTGCATCATCGATCGATCGTACGACTGCACTTATTTAAAACCGCAAAAACAAAAACGCTGCGACTGACTGCCAATAAGTAAAATTATTATTATTATTATCGAATTTCAGAGAATGCGTCACACTCACGCCAGACTGCCCTTCGACGACGACACTGTGCAGTTATTTATAATATAAATATTATATGTAATATTTAAATATATTTCATATCATACGATAACGACCTACAATAATTGTTGTTTATGAATCTTGTTTTTTAGCGTCAATCACGTGATTTTACTAAGGTAGAATGATAATGGCCCACCCTGTAAATTATACTTCCTGAGCTTATAACAGTCATCGGGACCGGATTAAACCAGAGCGCAGGGGTTGAAACATTCCCTCGTGTCCATGATTTTAAAAATAGCGTAAACTTGTACAGTATTACCTATATATTATATAGTATACGTGTTTCATGGTTTATACACCAGACTACCATAAATCATAATGGAATAAACCAATAATATTTGTTTGCACCATATAAGCAGTAGTGACGCGCGTATGGTGATCAATAATCGTTCATAATAACAATATCATGATACATTGTGTAACGGTGTTACTTTAAGATATTTTATTATTTTAATAAGTTGTTAAAGAATATGTAACAACTATAATTATTTTGAAGCGAAATTTGTTTTAATTTATACATTCAGTGTTTATTAGTACAAATACTATAATATGCACATATCATATGTTTATTGCATATTAATTATTATTTATGTTTTAAAAATATGGGGAAAATGACTACGCCGAGGCTCAAAATAACGATTTGGTATTCGGCAAAGTAACTTGGTAGGACTAGGATTTTTGTAGACTACGATATGATATTAGACTTACAGGTCAAATTCAACAAAAAATAAAGATGATATATATTATACAAATAAATATTTAAAATATTATTATATTATAATTATACTATATTTTTATCTATATAATTATAATGAATAATAACTTATTGTTATATAAATATACTTTTTTTCAAATTAAAACAAAGATAAATGGATTTCAAACGGTGTGTACATCTTTTGTTAATGTACTTTTTTTGATGTATCTATTAAAATTACTAGAAAACTATTATTTTTCCATAATAATGCAATTCACGAATGTTGTGTTTATACACAATATGTACCCTAGTAAAACAATATTATAATCAATGACGAATCGTATTTAAATAATTGTCGAAGTATTGTATTGTTTACAGCATTTGGAGCTTTAATAGTTATGTACATAACTGTATCAAATAAAACTAAATATTAAAATTAATTTTTGCAAGGAATTCAATATTATCTAATAAGTTAATTTTTTGTTAAATATTTCAAGTTTTTTATTACATATTTTGACAAAAATAAAAACATAAATATTTACTTATTTTGACTCTTTTATTACATAAAAATCCGCGCCCTACTAATAACCAAATAGGTAATGATTGTATTAAAAATGATTAATATGCAATGCGTATATACAATTAAAATTATGAAAAATACTCTAAAATAATCAGATCACTTTTTATATTTATTTAATAATTATGAACAAAAATAAATAATTAAATAAAAAATGAAATAAAGTTGAAATTAATGCTTTAATTTATTATCAACTAAAATGGTTCCGGGACCTGTTCTACTGAAAATCATAAAAAATACGGATGAAAACGCCATGCATATAAAAATATAGCAGAATATGGTAATAAAAATTATAAAATTTGCTTAAATTTGACAGACATGCCTTTTTTGATTGGAAGCATGAGGAAATAATATGTAATGTCAAGCCCTGTATTTAATTTCATAACTTTACAAAACACGTATACCTAGAACATTGTACAATCATCACAAAAAATATGCAATTATTGCAAGGAGTCCCAAACCTTGTAGTTCTAACTAAACACTGATAATATATAAGTTGTAGAAGATGCACGAAATATAAAATTAATATTAATAATAAATAAATAAGTATGATGAGCAATACTAGTGAATAATAACTCAATTTTATATTTCATCTAATCGGGTGTTGATAATATTTTGATCTCATAATATTATGAAAATTATGTGTACATTTCTCTATCGTTATCTGGATAAAGGTTAAGTGGTTCGCTTATCTCGTCAAAATATAATACATCTATGAATACACTACAGCAGGACGATATGGCCTCTTCCGATAATGCGACACTAACGCCGAAGCTTAATATTATAATAAACACCACATAAATAACAATATAAATAATAACAACAACAGTAATATTGTGCGTCGCGCACCTGTGTGATCGCTGCACCTGTAAACATAAAGGAAATATACGATCGGTACATAGTAATAGATTACGGCGTGGGAAAAATAAAAATAAAAGTTTGGAAATATAATATTATAAAACGCAATAATACATCACATTATATCGTGTGCACCATATCAAAATCTATGCACCATCCCTCAAACGATTGACACTAAACCGCGGAATTAAGGACAGACGTGGTGTGCCGCCCTTGTATTACCTACCGTATATTCAATAATAATACGTCAATAAAACGCATATTGTGCGCCACCTCTCGCCATCGTATATTGTTATTGCGGTAGTCCACACGTACCACGCGTTGTCGGCGACGTTGGAGAGGGAGGGTGAATTCTATGGATATTGTAAATATTAACGTCTTGTTTTCTTTATCGTTATCTAGATAACGGTATTAAGTGGTTCGCTTATCTCGTCAAAGTATAATATAATCTATGAATATACTGCAGTAGGATTACATGGCCACCTCCGATGCTGCGACCAAAGCTGAAGCCATATAAACACCATGTAAATAATAATAATAATAATAATAACAATAATATAAATAATAACGACAATAATAATCCGCGCCGCGCTCCAGTAATAGATTACGACGTGGGGAAAATAAAATTGTGATGATACGATTGATATTAACCCTCGAGATTAAGGCGAGACGTGGTGCGCCACCCTTGCATTACTTACACCGTACAACAAATAATAATACATCGGGAAACTCATATTGTGCGGATACACCACTACTACCCGCACATAAAAAGCGGTGGCAAGGGGTGGCGGATGGGGTGAACTCTCGCGGGTATTATAAATATTAAATATATTAACACCGTCCGACGTCGGACGGTTTGTTTTATGTCATTGTCGTGTTAACGACTACACGTCTGTCGCACACTCGAAAACGTCGTCATTTAAAATATAAAGACCACATCGAGTCGCGATATTATTATCATTATGCTTTGTACGCCGAAACGGTAATAACGACGATGATGACGATGGCGACGACAATGATGACGATATGACAATCCTTTTTCGACCAGATTCCAATCGGATCATCATCACAGCTCCCGCGTCAATATATAATAATAATAATAAAATAATATATTGAAAACACATGCCTATATATTATTATTATAATCGGGTGTGCGTGTGAAGGTGTATAATATATTTTATAATACGAGTATACGATGCGAATAAAAAAATAAACATAATTCAAAGTTAAGATTGGCAATTCGTAATCGAAAACTATAATGATAAGAAAGAAATCCATTAACTAAAGCGCAATATATTTTCGAATACGACAAACGCCGAATAAATAAAAATATATATATATAAACCGGAAAACGTCGTTGTGGTTAATAAACATCACTCCCGACGTTTAAAACTTCCACTCCGATGTGCGCGCTTACACACACACCGCTGAACATCTCACTATTTATATATAAATAGCTATTGCGCATTAACGCTCACGCACACGATTCGTATGCACACGGAAATAATTTTATTATAATATAAGTATGTTATATCATATTATATTATACTAAAATATAAATATTATAATATGCACGTACGAATAATAATGAACGCCGTAAATAATATTCCGTAGATGTACATAACATATTATTTACTAAAATAGAAAATATTGTAATATTTGAGTACGAATAATAACGAACGCTGTAAATAACATTATGTGGATGGTCATATTATATTATTTCGCGACACGAACGTCACTCAATGTACCGATATTAACTTGGATGTGTATAATAACATATTTCGTATCGAACGAGTCGTGATGACAAAATACAAGGACAAACCATTATGGATGCTTAAACCTGATTTGTATCATGACGTAGGGTTTAACAATTTCAAAAGATATAATAATAAATACATCTTTTTTATATAAAAAATATCTATACGCCTACAACACTAGCCTACGACTTGGTGAATTCAAAAAATGACAAAAAAAAAAAAAACACCTGAAAACGTAGAAACTTCTCTCGAAAATAGTGGGAGAACGTGATGGTGGAGACTTTACGAGGGTATTAATGTTTTTAGTAGAATACCTATTTAAATTATATATGAAAATGAAAAATGTTTTTCAGTGAATTCAAAATTATTTTTGAATTCTCAGTATATTTTCTACATTTTATTGAATGTAATTAACTGCCACATATCGTACTATTAAGATTTTAGCGGGAATGGCGTAATCTGATTAATAATCTATCACGCTGTTAATTCATGTGGAGTTTGACATGTTATACAATATTAATTTGAAAATTTGTAAAATATATTATGGCTTTCAAAATTGACAAAATTATTTATTTCTTCGATTTTATTATTTTACAAAATTGTTCATCACTATAATAACTATGACATAATTAACGGTTCTAGTACTTAGTGATTATTGATCGATATAAAAAAAAAATATTCTAGAACAGTAACTAAAAATCAGACCTAAAATATTTAAATTAAAAAATTAACTTTTCAAAACATTGTTCTCGGAAAATGAATGACTCTCAAATATAATATTATAATGTATCAGATCAGATATTATATACACTGTGCGAACAGATTTGAAAATAAAAATGATAAACAAAGAAGCAAATTTTTGTATAAAAGATTGTACGACCTTTTGCGGTCAAGCATTTAAATCCTTCCCATCAAGCCTATCGTATTTTACAATCTGGTAATTCTCCAAGATGTCTGATTCAGTAGTAGTATCATGATTAAGGTTGGGAAATATCTGAAAGTGTAACTTGATATGAATTCCTGTGAATGCTCGATAATGGACGGAATGCCTAATAATTCATTTGTTCATTAGATTTAATAACTACGCTTAACCATGGTATTAATATTTAAACTATATTTTCAAATCTGTTAATCAAATACAATTGGTACTTAAATAATAAATTAAAATAAATAAAAATTGTAAATGTTGTGCAGTTTAAAATTCTCATAATAAGCTGCATAAAAATTAAGATCTCATAAAAAGCCTACAAGGGCCTGGGATAATATTCCAACCTTTAAATTAATAGGTGAATTCACTCTAATATAAAAAAATAAGTAATAACAGTATAAAATGAATTCTTCTGAACGTAAAATTAGGTATGGTAGACGTTAAAAAAGAAAAAAATAAAGAAATATATATTCCCTAACATTTATTTCATATTATGCACGGTGAAATCGTGTATTTTCGATCGATTGAATCATACACTTGTTAATTTTTAGACAACTCACAACAAAATTATCATAATTTAATAGGATTTTTATTTTCATAACCGTTAAGGGTAATAATATGAAGAGTCCAAAAAGCACATTCTTTGCAATGTTAGATTCACAACGTTAAATTGGGAAACTAAATTAACTTCGAAACAATTTTAACCATAATATGTCCGCGTACGCTAGTTGTAAGACGTGAATAATAATAAATATTATTATATATTTATACCTAATCACGATTTTATTTAATCTTTGAGGTGTTTGTTAACTCGTTACACGGAGAATACGAAACTTAAATGAAAACAAATATTACACACCCGTATCACTTGTACCTAAATATATATATATATATATATATGACATATTCATAATAAAAAGTGTTGCTTTACTGAGGTTTGGAAACGTAACAATATTGTTATTATTTATATATATATATTTTTTTTAAGTATAGAAAATGTCGATGATCTCGACGTTTTATTTTTGAACCGAATTGTTTATTTATTAATTCAATACAAACATGTTTGTGTTTCTCCGGCCGTCAACGCCGTGCGGGCTTAGGGGTTCGCACTATGGGAAATACGTCTTCCAGTCTCAATTATCAATTATAATTTACAAAATACATAAATAAATTATATCTAATAGCGAAACGGTATGGTATAAATACATATGTAATGTGCAAGAGGCTGACTTTAAAACACGTACATGATATACCGATGCACAATAACTCTTGTCGGTTTGATATTATTTAGAAAAAAAATCTTTTTCGACAGAATGAGAGCACATAATATACTATATATATATATATATATGTTTAAGTTAGATGAGCTGCGATACTCTAGTGGCGTAATTCAAAACTAAAATCTGGATAATCCTTGGTACTTAGTAATTCATCGTATAGAATTTAAAACTTTGGCAGTGAAAATACTTTCGTAGTTTGTACAATATGCATTCATATTTTATTTTAACCGCATCTATACCCTACATTGTGGCAAAAGATATTTTCTACGTATTGCAAGTCGTGTACTTATTGGACGTATAAAAAAAGGATTAACGTTCTCAATAGTTTTAGTAATAATTTATTTATTTATTATAATATATCAGGGAAACGTCTTCATCTTTGCTCGTCGGAGAAATACTTGTTTTCAAACGGTTCTGATGACTACTGGATGAATGTCGGTACATGAAAGACAAAACAACCAGACTAGACGACGAATTTTCTTTTGAGGACATATTTTGCAATTAGCTTTTATCGAATACCTACGTACAATTTCCCATACATCATATACCATTACTGTTATAGTTTATGAGCAGTTAGTATTATGTGGCGTCTTGAATATAATATTTAAAAAGAGTAGTTTTAATATCATATCATGGATATTGTAATAGATTAACGCAACATTGTAGCGAAGAACAAATTAAAATAGATTCGGAAGACCGGAAAACTGATCGTAGTGAATTCTGCGTTTAAAAATAAATGAAAAACCAACTCCTAACGAATCAAATAATTGTTGAATAAGGTATTATATTTTTATTTCGGGCTGCGCAAGTGAGACGAGCAAACATCGCTGACGGTGTTTTTTTTTAATAATAATAGCGACCCCTCGGGGTCGGATCGTCAGACCGAACAACAAATAATGTAAGTTCTTTAGAACGCGCAGAAATCCGACGATACAGCTGAAACGAGTGGTCGATTTTTGCTTTCTTTCCGACTTACCTCCACACCGAACCTAAACGATGCCTGAACGGTACAAAAGTCGCCAATTATTTATTCATTCCGATAACGTTATTATACGCGCATTATTATAATATAGTACAAGAATAACAACACCGTTTACTCAGCCCGTCTTGCAGAGGATTCCTAAGCGATTCAATTGTTCCCGAAACGGCGGCGGTTTCCATCGAAACAACTCATCACACAATATTATATCGTTAAATAATAATAATAATAATATAATGATGATGACTACTGTACCGCCAAATATTTGCGACGACTGTGCACGATAAATAAGTCATCGTCGCACATATAACGATACACAATGATGTTAGGTATAATAACAACATAAATAATACCATTATTACGCTGTGCCGTTCGCGTTTAGCGTGCCGACCGAGCGATTCGATTTTTCACGCAGAGCGTGTATTATTATTATAATGCATTTAATACATACATGCAAACGGGTGTTTATTGTTATATTGCGGTGGGGTTTGTGTGTAGAAAATGTTTACGAACACATTACACTCGCCGAACAGTTTATTCAGTCATATAAGTCAAATGAATTTCATGTATAAATGCGTAAGTGGATTATATTGTAAAAAAAAAAGTCATTAACTTCGATGATACGGTTTATATTATGATGTATACATCATATAATATATAATTCTATGAATATTATAATATACATATATATAGTGACGTACGCACGAGGCACAGCCCAATATGTTACATCCTAACCGTTATTTCATCTCGCGGATAACAACACAAAAAGATTTAAACCTTTTCAATCCGTATAGTTTTTCGTACGTATACCATTTATACACTAGCAGATACCTGTAATCCACTTATATTTTATTATTTTTTTTTTTTCGAACGAAATAAGTAACAAAAATAAAGTTATTGCAGAAATACGGCTTAGCTGCGGCTTGATTTCAAAAATGTATGTTGACTTATATCGTATCGGATTAAACAGTACTTTTTTTACTGTGCTTTGTATGAAACCGTATAACAGTTATATAGATAGATATCGTGCTGACGTTAAGGAGTCGGTAGATCACGTACTTAGTTTATCGCATTTTTATTGTAATTATATTTTTGAAACTTGTCCCGTGTCATTTAATTAGGTTCGAACGAATAAAAACTCAAAAAGTGTCGGAATCATAATACGGCCGCATAAGTATTATATATTTATTTTGTATTTTAATTTCGGTTCTAGCCCCAGAAATAGTATTGAAATTAATTTTTGTTAAAATAACGGTTAGCATAACAAGTTTATCAAGTAAGAACTTTTAATATTGCGTACATTTTATTAAACTTGTAATTAATTCTAAGGTTGTGAAACCGCCACAAAGTATACAGTACGAACTATAAAGACGCCCGTCCAACGCGTATGATTCCTTTTCTATCGTTCTAGACAAAATATCTACCAGGAACAAACTTAGTCATTAAGCACATATTTACCAAACTTCAGTAATGCACGGGAACGTCTAATATAACAACAACTACTATATTTATTCAGTTAGATTCGAGCTAGTAGAAAAACAGCACAAATTCAATACCAAAGTTATGAGAGTAAAACGAATAGTTCATTAAAAAAAAAAAAAAAAAAAAAACCGCTAAGTAAAATAATATTTAAAATGCAATCCTATTAACTATTGCAATTTTCGTCAAACAACTATTTTATAATATACAAAATGAATTAATAAACTTTATGATATTAAATGTCCTATAACATAATAATGCATACTCAGTAATTTCATACTATTATAACTTCATTACTACCGTAGTAATATTATTGTAATAAATATAATTTAATAAAATGTAAATTTTTATTTTATGAACGCAAAAACAATTAATTTTGAAAATATTTTATCAGATAATATTAAAAAAAAAAAAAAAATGGTTAAATAAGTGTAGGAAACTTGATTATTTACGTTAAGGCTGTTACATGTAGTCCAAGTTGCCATATTATATAATATTATAATATAATGTGATATATCTCCATTATAAAATATGAATTCAAAATATTATTTTGATAAATTACATTTTTAAATTTGAATAATACATTAAGTACTTGTGACATGTTTATACCTACAACATCTACGTTCATGTCTCATTAATTGACTGTGACATTTTGACACGGATCTTTATGTCACAGAATATTCCATTTCATTGTGTCCTATTCATTTTATTCAACCAAATTGTTTTTCAAGTGTTTTATAATAATAATAATAATTTGACATTTGAGATAGAGAATATACATCACACATAATATTATATGATATTCAAGATAATATGTAATTTGTTTTACATTATAAACTATTCTAAAATAAACCTAATCGTCTGTATATGATTGTAAATGCAATTGCTTATATTAACTTATTTAAATGATGATCCCAAACGAATATTAGTAAATTTATTGAACGAAAAAAAAAATTAAAAAAACACGGGAAAGTTATGTGATATAAAAGTAAGCAACTGTTTTTTTTTTTAAAAAGAAATGTTGACAATAATGTAAGCTAGCCGAGACTCAATCATATTTTTTATATAGTGATTCATTATAACATTTAACATTTAAAAATACACGCCAAATCAAATTCTGTATCACATTTTTTTATTGTTATAGCTATACATTTTAATAAACACACATATTCTTTGGTTGTAAAAACACACAAAGATGAATTATTCAAAACGCAAAAACGTTCTATATGCATAATTCACCTAACTATTAAAGCCTCTGTAATATTAATATCAAGTCATAAAGGCTGCTGAATACGATAGGTAAAAAAAAGTGTGCAAGTCTTGATCTCTATGACCATCCATGTCAAGGACCAAGATTAAAAAAAAAAACTTTGTAAACTCTAAAAAACTTATTTAATATAAAACGAAATTCGACGCAACGGATGGGCATTAGACTAACAACAATAATACTAAAAATATTAAAGCAGCCAAACCATGCCTATAAATACCCTACGGCAGAAACGTTTTTCAACAGGGAAAACATCATCAACACCCGCGACAAATCACTCTTCTGAGTAAAATTACTATTATTTTTTTTTTCGTGTACTTCAGCACAATCTTTTTTTGGAAAATCTTTAAAATTCAAATTAATTTTATGTTTTATAAACAAAAATTATTCATATCACTCGGAATCACTCACGTAGCTGATGCAACTAGGATAAACACCAACCGTCTTAAAATAGTATTTTAATCATTTTCCTTGCTGATGAAAAAAACATATTAAACGCGTCCATTACTCCATTCTAATCTGAAAGTTTGCTCTAACATATTATAAACGATAATATAGATAAAATTATTGGAAAATTTAAGGCGTAATATATACAATGATTTCATACGATATTCTCGGAGTAAATTATAATATTTTATTGGACCACAGAAGAAATATTAATTTAAAGCAAGTAAACCAAAACGATAAAACAAATAAACGTTAAATAGTTTAATAATATATAAAACAAATTTAAATATACTGTAAAAAAATGCATTTAACTATTTATTTGGTTATGATCAATTTATTTGTTTGAATTGAAGAATCGGATTCTTTCCAATTTAAAAACTGAATTTGTTTTCATGGACATTCGAAATAAATAAATAATATTAAATCAAGTCATCAGTCACGAGAAACAATAAGTATTAGCATGCTATATGCTATGCTATATACTATACTATGCCGGTAATATCTCAAAAGTGTTTTTAAAACAAATACTGAAGAAGTTTCGCGATTGTGTACCGCCAAAGCGAAAAAGGCCGGAAAAAGTACTTGTCGTGAAGAGGGAAGAGAAAGACAATACAAAAGAACGTGAGATGCATCAAAAATCAAATAACATTCAATTCTAGTAGACAGTTACATGCCATTAAGGGTAAATTTGTATGCAAGGACTAGAGAAATGTTATTTGAAAGAGAAGAAAAATAAATCGATTTTTATAATTTCTAAGCAAATAATGAATTTTTTCGAGTAAAGTTAGAAAATACATATTGTATACGTTTCGTACACCACGAACAATAAATTACCACTAGAATATTACCAATGTATTACGCAAGAAAATATATAGTATGGTTTTCCATAGTTTTTTTTTTTTTTTTTTAATTTTAGCAACAACTAATACGATCAGTTTATCAATACAGTTGTAGTAGATAGATTTTATTTGTCATTGGGAATATAACGGCCAACCAGACATTATAGTCTACCGATCGCATCGCGGTGATCGCAGTGCGGTGTATTGTACCGAAATGTATATTTAATAATTTAAGTTAGCTTAATGAAAATGTCACTATTTTGTTATTATAATTTTTCCAACTCTATGATGACATTTATAGAGTAGTAGTTAATAACTACATTATCAACGTATTTAATGAAATTCTTGTGCAAATTTGTTGGTAAGACCGTATTTATATTTAATCATGTAGTCTACATACTATGGTGAATTAAACTCAAACGAAATTACACATTTTAACATTTACACATATTATTATTGTAGTTTACTCATTACGCATACACTCTTTACTCGTATATTATAATGGTAAATTGTCTATATAATCTTGATTAAAAATTATACATATTAACGAAATGTATTAGGACAAATTAAATCTAATTACATTAAAAAATAAATTCCTCATCAAAAAAATCTATTGATTAAAGTGACTAAGCGAGGTACTGAATTTTTAACTTTATTTACTTGTTTGTTACATAATATGTTTTTAAATGTAACGACTAGGTAATTTAAAATTGTATTTAATTTTTTATTGCATTCACGTTTGATAAAAATTATTAAATTTCTTATAAAATAGAAATATACAATATGTACAAACGGTTACTTAAAAGAAAATATTTTAAAAATACGCTATTACTTGAGGTGTCCCGTTTGAAATTATGAAAATTCATAAAAAAAAAACTACAAACTAATATTGCAGTATAAAATTGTGTTCGGACGTACAGTAAGAACACGGCGTTGGCGAATCATATGAGAAGCTGCATGTACTATAGTGAAAAGCTGAAAACAGCCACATTATAACAATAATATTATTTTAGTTTTTAAATTATAAATTGTACTTTGGTTTTTCCTAGCGACGTATTTCCTGCATATCGCGAACACCGATGGTCGGATGGATGCTTCACTAAAACGAATATGGCGATATATCAGTAGATAAAAATAATAAAATTGCGTTATCGTGGGATACAGTATACATTTACATATTTATTTATTTATTCCAGCATAATTCTGCTATAACATTATGATACAATTACAATAATAAGAGCTGATACATACACCAACTGAGCTAAGCTCGTATTTGCTGTACAGAGTTCCCAGACAAATATAATTCGTTTTACATAATAATTCTTATACAATTTAATAGTTGACTTAATAACACTCTTGAGTATAAAATATTATAAGATTTAATATTTGATAAATTATTTAATCAATATTAACGTTTTAATTATTTGTATTTACACACATTGAATTTTTACAATTTGATTAATATACACATTCTCATCAGGGACTTTAATTACTTTATTAATTGTTTTTTTTTTAGATGATTTTTATTAATTATATCAATATTGGTGTTATTAAATTTTTTATATCATTTTTTAAATTGTTGAATATTGTTCTTACCGTGTTGTCAGGAGGAACTTCTCGAACCAGTTAATACTGTGTAAATATGTGGTCTTGTGCACTTTCCCGTTCTCGTCTATTATCTCGATATCATAGCTTTTGTATGGATTTCATAAAAATTTGAATTCATTTCGTATTTCATCGTACCCATTACGAACATCGATATAACAACCCCGCGCGGAAAAAAATAATTACAATAATATTTTAGTTAAGTAAAATAATGTTGAAACAACTATATTTATAAATAAACCAACTATTATATATTGTAAAAGAAACTGTTGCATAAATAGATCAATAATAAAATAATTTATTGTTTAATTAGGTACAATTATTGTTGGTATAACTATAAAAAATAATTGAAATTATGTTGACAAAATAATATAGTTGCTAAAACTAAAAATAACTGTTTATAATCTATTTTAACAATAATGTATAATACCGTTTACTATATATGTAGTTCTACAATTAATTATAATTCTCGTAACCAATATATTATAGTCGTTTTTAAACATTTTATGGTTATACTTATTGTGTTTACTTTGTAATGTTTCTATAATTGTATGTCGTTTGCGACTTTGCGTCTTTGCATTCAATTTTTACGAGTTTATGACAAATCTCGTCTCTCGTACTGTACTACTGTGGTACCTGCCATTTTGGATTTGCCTTTTCCATCGTGATAAAACGTGACTTGATTGTAAATTGTTATTGTAACTTTACCTACGTTTTACACGATTTTACATTCTTTGAAAGTTTCGACAATATTCATCGGTATTTGTGTGCAATAACTGATACTGTGCAGGTAAGTCACATGTTTAATTAGCAATTAAATAACTATACTGCTTACTCATATTTGACTATGTTTTGCACAACCAGAAATTGAGGAATTTTATAATACAGTAGGTAACCATTAGCCATAAGAAAAAACACGAAAAAACTGGGCATTTGAAAATCTTATCAACCGTTTTAAAGGTATCATATTCAATAATAATTTTAAAATAATCACTTGCCTTACATTGTGTGTACATGCTACAGTATGCACTATAAACTATTAGGTACATCCATGATATAATAAACTAATAATCAACATAACACGTCGTAAGGCACATTGTTTTATTATGAATTATAAAAGTCACTAACTCAACTGAACATTTAACATTTATTTTTCGTATAAATAATATTTTAAATATTAACTATATCCATTGCTGATTCATTTCAAATAATTTTCTAGAATAAGAGATTAATATGGTAGCATTTCTTGGCCTAATAGAAAGTATGATAACTAAATTTTTACCAAAAATGAGCTATCAATCAAAATTTAATGGATTTTTGGTATCTCTTAGAGAAACAATCAACTAAAATAAGGTACCTACTTCTTACCTAGGAAATTTTATTATTCATTAATAAATATTAATAAATTATATCAATAAATAGTATCATTTTAAATATTATAATTTTTATTTCAAAAGGAAACTTACTCATTGATATCTGATGAGCAAATGGTGTTAACGTTATCTGAGTCTATTGATATTAGTAACTTATATTTTATCATTTTTTCCAATGAATTACATCTAACTTTTATAACTGATAAAATTGTTAATATTCATGTTGAATCTGGTTTACAAAATACATGTACCAATATTTCAAGTACCACAGGTGATATTTATTATTTAAAAATGATAATGTTAAATGTGATTTATTGGTTTTAGTAGGAAATACTTCAGAAAATATAAGTTCAAGTGATAAATATATTAAAGGTTTACTCATTAATTACAGTGATGACTTAATGATACTAGACTACTACAAATTGTATAACACTCTAAAATATACCATGAAAAATTTATTATCTTGTTATAATAAAAAATTAATTTTTTTCTCAAGCAAACTGATAAATTATCAAGTTTAAATGTATTTATTTATTTAAAGGTATGAACTCTTCTTACCATTTAATGTATTATTATATTTATTTTTAAAATATTTTCATAAACTTGCTTTATTTGATTCATGGAATAATTTAATCATTAAATAAGATATTTCAAAACTATTTCTATATGAAAATGAAAATACATACTTCACCCCATATTTAAAAGAAGGTGATATAAAAAAATCCAAACAGAGTAAAATTATATGATAAGTATTGTAATTTAAAAAAAATTTTGTACAAATTAATAGCTCAACTAAAAGAAAAAATATAGAATCTCAAGATCAACTTTCAGGGGGTTAATACTGATATAAGTGTTATAATAATTTATAATTGTTATTTTTTGAAAAAAAGTAGATTTTTATATAATCATATTAAACATTATTTTTCAATACAATTTTTATTGCACTAGTTGATTATCAGGATTCTTTAAACTGGTTAAGAAATAATGTAGAACCAGGAGGAAACCTTCATAAGCTCTGGAAAGAAACAGTAACATTTAGATTAACTTCTCAAAAAAAAAAAACGTTAATGTCATAGATATCTATTTAGCATTGAGAAAACCTACTAGTTATTTTCTTATTAGTATTATATATTGTTATTATTAAGAACAATATTAAAACCGTATTATATATTTATTTTAATTCTTAGACTAATACAGATTTTGACCATTTGTATTCTGGCAAAGAAATGCATTTATTTCAAAAATTACTCTTTCGAAGAAAAGTTTAATTTTTTTTTAAAACAGAAACCTATAAAATGTGGATCAAACTCTTCACATTTCCTAACAATGCTTAGTGACCCTAAAGACCTAGCAAGTGTATATTATATTAATTATAGGTAACCATAGGTAATTTATGAAAAAATAATTATTTTTACTATAGTGGATGATGATTTGGCTACACTTATGTTACTGCCATACATGTTTCGACCAACTAATGTAGCTATCAAAAACAAAAAGACATACAGACCATACAAAATTAAGTAATCAACATCATTTATTACACATATTTCAGTTTGAAAATTATTTATTTATAATAAATGAGTTCATACATGAATTATATTAACCTATATAATTTATTAATTTATTCTAGAATGCTAACAAACTAAAAACATTGCATAAATAAAAGGTAGATGGTACATTTAACTTGAATTTGACAGTGCAGCCTTATACTATTATAGTTGGAGATATTGATGGTCTGAGCCTTTGTACAGTTATGTTATCATAAACAATACCCAGTATTTATTGGAGACGCCTATCAAAGCTATTGATATTTGTTTCAAACCTTTTCATTCCTTAAACTTAGAATATTCATTACAATCAAGAATTAAGTATGGTGCTTCATTGAACAATATTCTTTTTGTATTGTAAATCCTATAAAAGGAAAACAGTTTTTGTTCGTTCAAACATTACTAAAAGATTTACAATCATATTCCTGTACCTCGGCTGAATCTACATGGTTTATTGTTATTATTTTTATAATTATTTTAGTTTTGCATATAATTTTATACACAGCTATTAGCTACTATTTTACTGCTATGCCTTCCTGTATTTTGTGTGATTCGTCTTAACAGTCTGTAAATCTATTGATTACACATATTCATATTTATCACAATCATTAATGATATAACAGAATTTGTTTATAAGAGTCAAATTGTTTTAGAATTTTTAATTGTTTGAATTCATACAAAAAATAATTAAAAAATAATTATAAATTAAATGGCAATCTTCAAAATTAAATCTCAAATCACAGTAACCTAGAAATACATCAATCAAAAATCATTTAATTTAATAAATTTACCATAGAAGAAATTCCTTTTTTTAAAAATATTGTCTTACTGTCTGATTTTATAGATAACTTAAAAGAAAAATTACAACTAAATGCTTTACAATTAATTAGTAAATGGTATTCTAATAATTCTATCCCAAGAAATATAGTACACATTTTACTCGAAGATATAACTAATTTTGTTCCATCAAAAATTCTGAAGAATATAATGAAATATTTAATATTATTTTTAATTCATTTATTAATGTTAAAACTGAGTATTTTAGACTTCAAATGTTGGAAAACATGGGTGTACTTATTTGTCCAAAACAAATAATAGTTGATAAATGGTTAAACAATAGAATCCAACATGATAACGTAATATTAGAACCCAAAACAGTAAAAATCGTCATGATTGCTCTCAAATTTATTTTTAAAAACATTTTACATTATTCCAATTTTTTGATGTAATTCTTAAATATTTAAAAAAAATGTAAAAGATAATAATGATTCATCAATAATTTATAGCTTTCTACAGTCAATCTTGTAGAAAGAGAAATTTAAAGGCCATGATAATAAAATTATTTTACCATTTTTTTTGTATTATGATGACTTTCAAGTTAATAAATCACTAAGAAGTCATGCAGGTGCTCAAAAATTAGGTGCAGTATATGTTTCTTTGGCTTATATTCCATTTAAACTATTTTCTTTAATAGATATTATTATTTTAATATCTCTCTTCAAAACTGAAGATTTAAATATTTTTGGTAATGAAATAATTTCTTATTTCAGAATTCAATTTCCTAGAAAGTTCTAGAATTGATATAACTGTTAATGAAAAAAACTATATAATATTTTTTTCCTTAGGTCTTATAGTTGAAGACAATTTAGGATTGCATACAATTTTAGGTTTTGTACAAAGCTTTGTTGCTTGTTATCCTTGTAGGTTTTGGAAAACACACAGAAATCTGTCATAATCAGATTATGCAAGATGACAAAGTTTAAGAAATGAAACTAATTATTTATATGATGTTGCATTCAATGTTGTTTCAATTTCTAGTATTAGAGAACTTTGTGTTTTGGGATCAAGTTTATTTATTTAGTGTTATAAATAATTACAGTGTTGATATTGTGCATGATTTATAAGAAGGTGTTTGCAACTATGACATTGGTTTTATATTAAAAGAAATGGTTTTTAATTTGAATTATTTTTCAATATATACACTAAATGACAGAATTGAATCTTTAACTACAGGTCTATAGAAATAGATCACCACTAATATCTGAAAAAAAATCTAAAACGTTAAGACTATCTAAAAATGTTTACCTCTAAAATGTCATGCTACACAAAATATTTAGGTTTATTATTGAAGGTTTAATTTCAAAACAATTTGAGTTGTGGTTATTATATATTATCTAAAAAAAATCCTTGATATTGTATTGTATAAATGGGTGAAAAGAGGAGTAATAACACTCAAATTTGAAACTCAAGCACCATCATATGGTCCATTACCGACTAATTATTTCTCAAGACCATTGCCACTTCACTAGTGCGTGCAATTTGATGCTAAACATAAAAAGTTGAAAGAAACTGCTAATTCTATTACTTCCATAAAAAATATTACATTTACATTATCATTAAAACAATAACTCTAACTTGCCTACTTTTAGCAAGAACTAATAATATGTACTTAATTAATATAGATATTGGCCCTGTCAAAACATTGCCCCTAAAGTTGGCATGTTGTATACTAATAACACTACTTTTGTTTCTACTACATTTGATTTTGATACAGATTATATAGTATTTCTTTCATAGATTAGGTTAAAAGGAATTTTATATATGTAACTATAAAAATATGTCTATTGTTCTCGGTTTAAGTCAAGAGCATAACTCTATGTTACCATTATTTGAATTGATTAAGTCTGTATTTGTAAGTGAGATAAACAAACCATTTGCAATTTATAAGCAATTTAATAATTTGTATTTTGATGAACACTATCAATCATAAAATTTTATACTTACTAATTCATTAATATGAATTTGCTTAGAAGATTTAGAAAGTATTTATCCTACTCATCATCGTAGTATTTCTAATGGTTTACTATTTATTCCCTTAAAATTATAATTTATTAACATGTTTATTGATAATATTATTTTTATTTTAAATATTATTTTACTTTAAACTTATTACTGGACATCTATATTTGTTATTAATGCATTGATAAGTATGTATAAGGTGCAATAAGCCATATTTTTATTGGTTTTCTATGAACTATAATTTCACCTATTTATTAATTCACAATAAAATTCTTTAACTTATGAACTACTATCATCCATTGTTTTTATTTTTAGGTGGAATTTTATCAGACTTTGGAAAAGACTATTAATATTTTTTTTTTATTATTTATGCCATCGGTTTTATTAAATGTTGTGTTAACTTTATTATAATTTGAAAATTAAGTATTAATTTTAATTTTTTTTAAATATATTGATATTCATTCAATTCAATAAAAAGAGTATATTCGTATAATAATAATTATTATAAGACTATACTCTAAATATTAAAATTATTTTAATATGTATTATTATTTTTTATTTTTACCATCGCTTTTATAAAATTTTGAATGATGTTAACATTTTTTTTTATATACTGTTATATTTTGTAATGTAAAAATAAAAATTTTACATTTAAATATTTTATTTAATATTTCTAAATAACGTTTATTCTTTTATTTTTAACATAAAATGTATACAACCATAACAAACACTAATTGACGTGATATAGCTACAATGTATAATACAGTTTTGATAATAAAAAAAATAAGTTTTATTCATACTGTGGACAGCATATTGGTTGATATATTGGTATATCAATATGTTATGTATAGTGAATTTTGGAAATACTATAGTGGATAGAAAGCATTGTATTGATGTTTTTCAAAATATATTTCTTTATTATTTAAAAAATTTGGAAAAAATCACTTTAAAAAAATCGGAAATTATAAATTATTTTACTAAAATTTGATATTTTAGCATTATAAAAAACATATAAAAAACAATTGGAGGGGAGGAGCTTGAATCCTAACCCACTCCCCTGGTTGCAGCCATTCAATTTAACTATGTAAGAATAGTTAAATATTTCAGTTGAAACTATTATATAATATAGTTATTAGAGCTTTATTTAATCATAAAAATGACTACAAATTTATAGTAAAATTAATTATAATTTAAGTTGAACTTACTATATAGCATTACCAAATAGTTTAGCAAAATTAATTAAACATGTTAGTTAAATTATAATATTAAATTGTATAGTTAAAATAATTACAAAAGAATTAACTAATTGAGTTTAGTAATTCAAACTAAATTTTTAGCTGTCCCATATGTAATTATAATTTTTGATACTGTAATTACAGTTAAATTAACTATATGTATTTTCCGTAGCGATGTTCGGATGGTTCGCTAAAATGAATATGTCGATACATCAAATATTTGATAGTAATAATTAGTATTATTATGCTATCTTTATTATACTATATCAGTTGTAGGTTGTAAGTACTCGAATAATTAAGTAGCTACTTCTGTAAACGCAAGCCAGTAAACCCAACCCAACTACGTGACGAATTGAGTAAAATATAAACTACCGGGCGAATGTGAATTCTTACACGAGACCTAGTAGGTAAAAAAAATTCATAAGTTAGTTCCTACACGGCGGAAAAATGATGGTATGCAAGTTCCTACACGGTAAAAAAGGTGCGCGGATGTTAGTTCTTACACGACGGAAAAATGATATGTGTAAGTTCCTACACATTAAAAAAATACATATGTATTCAGACTGTAATCAATAACTGATAATGTCTTAAACTACGTAACTTGCACGTTTCAATTTTTTGCTCTTGTAGAAATTTACACATCTCATATTTTTTAAGAATTGACGTATGTAATTGTTTACCTATTACTCTCGAGTAGAAACTTTCGATTCCCCAACCACCTGTACACGATACCACGGAGGCAGCAAATAATATTATACGTACCATTATCGTTGTCGTTAACAACAATGAACTCCGTTACGTTTTTAGGCAGACACAACTAAACCGCACTTCGGACACCGTCGGGTTCATCAACGCATAATATGTGCATTCATCGCGCAGGCATGATATTGTGTGCACGTCAATATTCGCATTTCACCGAATTTTCACTTAAATCGGTCGTTCGGCTGGCAGACTGCGGGACCGCGTGTTTATTATTACTGTAAACCGTTCACGCGGCCCACCGGACGAAAGCTTCATTTAATAGCCGGTCACAAAAGTGGTCGCCGCTTTTCACCACGGTTCACGTGCCTACGACGATAATGGTGTTATTATAATATAATGCGTTGTTGTGGTTTTTGTTATCGACGGACATTAACGAAAATGTGTTCGTCTATTGTCGCGCGCATTCACAAAATAGCAAAACCTCTCTACATAAATATTGTAAAGTTCGTCGTTTTACAGTTAGTGATGCGATAATGGTGGTTGGGTTAGGTAATAGTCCCGGAGGTAAAAATAATATGTAAATACGAACCGTCCGTGTGCACGCCCGTTCAAAACAATATCGGACAAAAAAATGAAATCGGCGATTTTCTTTTTTTCTTTTGTCTACAACTGCGATCAAACTAAGTTTAAATTGTGCCGGTTATATTTTATTATACGTCGGATTGTGTGCACCGTATAGGCAGACACGTTGTCGATAGCCGATTGTGTTTATATGATTAGAAAATATATACGACTTTTTGGTCTTTAAGCCGTTTCATGCCGTCATTGCACATGTGTTTTGTATATTTTATCCCGCTTATGATGTGATTATTGTTCTCAGATTTAACAGATCGCAGACATAATTAATATTCATAATAAAAAAGAATTCAACACAGAAAAAATTTAAAAGATTTTGTTATATATATATATATATATATATATATATATAAACATAACGGATAATAGTGATGTAATGAATAGGTAGTTATGCTTTATTATGGTTTGCGTGGAATAAATTAATACGACCGATGAGTTCAAAAAGAAGAGTGTGATATGACAAAGAGACACTAATAATATAGATTAGTGGATACACAATTAATGTACTTCATATGAGTAATATTATACTAGTATTATACAATGAAATTATCTATCGTTTCGACTCTATGGGATATAATATTATGGATTACCTATTGTTTATAACTATAAATTAACTACTCTTTACGACAAGTTATTATGATATTACTGGTCAGCCAACCAATATCGACGATCATGGACTAAACGTATTTTCACAATATCATTGGAAACCCTTGTAAATTCACACGTCACATCCTCGTAGTCAATACAACGAACTATCAACTAATATATTTTAATATAATTATAGCGACTTAATTGTGTTGGTTACATTCGATCACATTATTTATTTAATTCTCAGAACAATTTCGACCGTTGACCTCTAAGTTTTCATCTCAACATTAAAGTTTTCTCATATCGTCCAAATTAAGAAGGAATAACGTTTATTCCGAGGAAACATAAATCATTTTCGGTCAGGTATATTGTATAGTGTATAGTTATGAACATTAATCCCTCGCCGCTCCTATAAATACGCGTTTCTACGCGCACCGAAGATGATAAATGCTCTAATAACCAACGTCGGTACCTATATATCCCAGTGAAAATTAAATTCTCATTCCGCGACGACGATGTGCTTGATTGTATAGAGGTAAGAAGAAAAACCTGACATTTCCATTGAACTTGTGAGCACGTCACCTACAGGGCAGACTACCCCTAAGGCATGTCGAAATCACCCTACGACGACGTCGCGTACCGGTTTGCCGCCGACCTAATACGACTTTTTCGTGCTCAGAATTAGGCGAATGTCAGTGATGTGTGTATTGCAAGGGCCGCCAAAAGACCGGTCGATCGCAAACGGTTTCAAAGTCGATCACGTTAGAATTTATTTTTAGGGCATACCTAACCTAACCTATATAGGTTATAAGTTTTTTTTTTACTCAAAAATAAAAAAAAAAAATTTATGCAAGTCGATCCTTAAGGTGAAGTATATATATAGTAGACTTCTGCCAAAAAAAGTTTGGTCACCCCTAGACTATATTTCATAGTTTACTGTAAGCATTATGCTTTCTCCACACTCTCGCGAGCTCGCCTCGTCGCGAGGTTGAACGAGGCGAGGTGAAGCGAGGCGCTAGCTCTATACACTCGCCGAATCGACGCGAGTCGACCATCTACATTCTCGTTATAAATAATAGTTAATTACACTGACTAGTTAACAAGTTGCAAGGCGCGCGCGCGCGAGATTATTCGAGAGTGTAGTTGGTGCTCCTCGCCTCGTGCCGCGTGTCCTTTGACTCGTGACCAAAATACCGACACCGAACGGAGCACTTACGAGGCGAGAAGAGACGACACGAGTGAACCGACTACACTCTCGTGCTCGCGTTGCCTCGCGTCGCCTCGGCGAGAGTGTAATATAATATGTTATAGGCAATGTGGTACATCGGGTACTCTATTCACATTGTCCGGGCAATTTGAACCACGAATTCAAACAAATTATTATTTTGTATAGTATTTTTTCCTATTTATTATTTCAAATAATTATATCATATAGATATTAGTAGAAAAAACCAAAAAGAATTTTTTTTATTAATTATGAGTATATATTATTACTTATTTATTAAATTCCGAGCATTTTAAAACAATGGAAATTAATTTTGTTAAATTGTCTATTATGTTATATGAACATTTTACTATAATTATAATATATCCTGCAACTATGATAAATATTATATTCCTTTGTATTGTCGGATGATCGATGCACTTGTACTCAACTTCGCATAATAAGAAAATGCAAGTGTGGGAAAGCATACAGACTTAGAAATTCTACGTGTCATTCTATAGTAAACAATATAAAGATAAGTATATAATATTACAATTCCAAATGATTTTATAATATGATAACTTATTTTTTTTTCTCATGGTGTTTGTGCCATCAATATTAGATATATCATTATTAAAATAGTTTTTAAATATTCAGAACATAATAAAAAAGTAGGTAATAGTAAAATTATAATCAATCCCTGCTAAATGGATTAATCTTATTTTTTTTCCCCGTCAATTTCATACGATTAAAATAATACATTAACAGAAAATATTTCGAATTGGCTGGGCACGACGACCAAATCGATCGGGCAGTGTGTGTACATTGCAGCCCGCTGTATTTCGCATTGCCCGTAACATAAATTATAACTCGAATTGCACGTGTGAGAGTCGGAAGACTAATGCGAAAAATATTCACGAGGGGGTGCCGACCATTTTTGTCGCGCACCGTGAGTACGCCTTATATTATATTATTATTGTACGTATAATAAAATCAAAGGAATGACGAATATTTGCCGCTCGAGACCTTTGCCCAGGGTGCATTCGAAACACGTGCGACCGCGGCCGCCATAATCAGGGTTCGAGAATAATATTATGTGTTGTTTGCATAAATTATTATAATATACGACTGCACCTGATAATACGAGTGTCGCGATTGCTTTACGCGACGACGGATTTTTTTGAAAAATCGGCACGAATACCCTAGGCCGAAACGCGCACAAAATATTATAATATATGTTCATAAAACAAATCCCGAATCCACATCGGTGGTCGCCGTACATAAGCGATTTGCAGAGAAACGTGCAGAGTACGACGGCGGAAGAACACACGACCAAATTGTATACAAAATAGTCATATAGAGATCGAGATGGAGAGAGAGCAAGAGAGCAAATCTACGACGGGACGTTGATGTTATCACGAGTGCCATCTCAAATCTCATATTACTTGTAATCCACCACTGGCGCATAAAACAAATGATAAATGGAAAATAGGATCTCGTTTTGTCGTTTCTGTTTACACGCACACGGTTTCTGTATCAAAATATATTTCAAAGACAGAAATATGTTCCAAAAATAAATAAAATATAATAAACGTATTCCCACTCTGTGTAATTTAATAATACAAAATGTCTCAAGATTATTTAGACGTAAAAAAAAAAGATTCTCGCACAATACTAATACTCGCTTTAGAGATGGGTCGAACCTCAAAAATATAGTCTTGAACTGAATTTTTTAATCATATATCGAACCGTACCAAACATTTTAATTAATACCAAACTGAACTCAAACCAAACTTTTATATTAGTCCAAAATGATTATAATATTATGTTAATCAGTTAATCATTTAAAGTATAAATAATTCAAACACTAAAAACAATCGCTGTTTGGACAATAATATCGTGGTTTTAATTTTGTATTTGTAATATTAAAATTAAAAATGCCTAATAATAATGCGACAGAATATGAACATTCTCAACTCTTCGCTTTAATAATAATGAACAAGAATACGGGTGGTATTTTCCGTCGATAAAATAGACAATATACAAAATAAACACTTAGGCCCGGTGCACACTTGTGTTGTTTTAACGCGCGGCAACGCTACGGCACCGCGGCGAAGACGCCGTATTCAATGCACACCCAGGCCCGGATTTTGGCCTAGGCCCGTGGGGCCCGGGCCTAGGGGGGCAAAATTTTAAAAGCGGCAAATTTATTGTATCGAAATAAAAAATAAATGTATTTTATATTTTATTTTTTGTAGATCACTTATTAAAAATTGTTCGGGTTTCGGTCTGTATCATTTTTGTCTACATTTATTCGTAAAATATCGTTTATCATTATGTATAATACTAATAATACTATATTACGTATATAATATGTGGATGCACATGCGTGTATTGTTGCCGCGCTGTGGCACTGCACTATAAAAATAGAATTCGTCAAACAACAAAAATAAGTAGATACCAATATTAGTCGTTCTATAATCTTATTTGTGTTGGTGACTATAAAATCATGTTATTTCTTATTATTATAAATGAAATATTACACACCTTTATTTTATTTCGATTATATACGCGAGAACGCCACCCCATATTAGTTCACGCTGTCGACCTGTTGTCATCTCATTTACAAAATGAGTGACGGACGTAATCGTTTAAGTGGTTCGGAATACAAAACGCGGAAACAAATTTTCAATAATTCAAATTTGCTTTTTTTTTTTTATGATAGGAAAAAATGGAGATATAGGGTGGAGGAGCGGCAAATTTTAACGGCGCCTATGGCGGCACTTGTGCTAAATCCGGCACACCTAGTGGCAATTAACGTCGTGCATACGTACGCCAGTACGACGTTGGGACGCAAACATAGCACTTTTCTTTTTGCAGTTTTCACTTTACTTATATTGTCAGTATGAAATCGACACAAGTCACAAGTGATATGATTAAATTTTGGGTTTTCCACGCCGCGCAAGTGTGCACCGGGCCTTAAAGTTCGGTCAGGAACTCAATATAGTTGGACCTTAGACCCACCTCTGAAATACTTAGTAGTAATACATTATAAATTACTCTTAAATGTAGGGACATTGGAATAATATAATTTAAAAGTGGCTTATGAAGTAATAATCCACTTCCTGGGACCAAAGCGGTGTTTTGTTGAATATACATTTTGCAGGTTTACGCATACGCGTTTGTTCAAAAACATTATTTCTAATCTGGACGTCATAACTAAGGACACAGTTCATATTATTATTATTATTATTATATACGATGCATCTGATTTCAATACGACGCACAGGTAAATATAAAAAAAAAAGTTACGAGGCACATGAGATGAAAATATTCATAGTCTACCATAAAATATATAAGCAATAGGATGTTTTGGGACAATATTTTAACGTTAAACGACGAACCCGATTTTACAAATTTTAATTGTTGTTATATTAAATCCTATTGTTTTTAAACGTTTTTTTTTCAATAAGACTTATATTTACAAGTCGTGTAAAAAAACTGAATTATTGTTGAAAATGAGTGAAGTTTATGTTAAAACGTGTTTTCTTTGGAATAATAAAAATCAATAAATTATTCATACATATATAAAGTTTTCAATATAATAATCATGGTGTCTAAGTGTTTCGTTTATTCTGTAATAATTTATACAACACTTCTATAATAAATATCGTATTGCATATTAGTATTCATTTTATATCGTAGATCGTAATGGATTAGTTTCGCGTATAGTTTTCTTTCTAGAATAAAAAAAAGTACGCAAACTGACACGTATACAATGGTAACAAAATAATTTGGTATTATAAGAAAACAAGAAGAGTCTGTTTTCATTATGAAAAACAGTAATTTTATTTTCTTGGCTTTTTATTATTTTTTGTAGAAGTCGTTACAACGTAAGTTGGCATACGTCGCCACACGGGGGAGACAATTTTAGTTTATGCAGTCGCATAGTCCACAAATTACAAGTCGTCGCAGAAGTTTCGGTTTGAATTAAAAAGCATTTAAGAATGCGAAATGACATTGCTCGTTTGTTTGATGTTTAAATAGAATACTAGTATAGGTAATAAAAGTGATAATGATAAAAAAAATCTTCAATTCATCAAATGCCGCTGTAATCAAAACAAATATAAACATTTAAATACGAAATGTTTTTTTTTTTTTTAAAAACTAACTGAAATTTTATAAATGCTGTATACTGTTATTAACGTCGTTGGACAAGTTATGGGCACTTTTCATGCGATGATAACAACACGGGACGAATTTTTGATTGTTACCACATACCCAACAACGACGCATTCTAATCAAGAAAACTGCGTAAAAATAAAAATGCTCAAAGTAATACATTAAAAAAAAAAGTACACATTGACGAGATGACTATACACGGCGATTACGTGCGTTTGAAGTTAAATTGCGTAAAAAAATATAACAAAAGAAAAAACCGAAAAAACGTTGAAAAAAGTTAAATAAAAGTGTTTAAGCGAAAATAGTTTGTTGCTGCTCGTCGGACCTATCAATTTTCCGTTTCTAGTTAAACTCTAATACGTGGCAATTTGTCCAAAGGGTCGGAGATTATATTCGAAAAACCCATTGGAACAAGATTACACCATATATAATATTATATTTATATACACGAGCGTGTACACAAATCTCTAAATAGACTGAGAGAAAGAGAGAGGCGCCGACACGGGTTATAAGCTCTCGCTGATCACCTTCGGTTGCGATCGCAGCCCAGTGCGTTATTTGTATTTCTCTTCTACCTCACCCCTCCACAACATCAACCCATGGCACGCGTCGTAGCACTGCTAAGACGCGAATTCGACAGCCAGGTCATCTCCAAAACACCTCAATAACAATATTTGGCTACAAACTATATAGTTGCAGACAAATCGTTCAGATCATTATTATAACATACCTACCAATAATTGCGGTCATAAATATTTACTATTTTTTTAGGACTTGGGACAAGCTACGAATCCATTCAAATAAGTATCCACTCAGAGTACCACTTAAATTGAACTGAATTGGGGTTAAAAATATTTAAGTCTTGGAAAAAAGCAACAGTTATTCTCAAAAAAAAAAAAAAAAAAAAAAAAAA
>JACXSJ010000135.1:0-120014 GCA_014851325.1 Pentalonia nigronervosa | reverse complement strand
TTTTTTAGGTACACTTAGGTATTACGTACGCAACTCGCGTGGTTTTTATTACTCCGGCCGCAACACTAGGAAACATCGAATAACAATATAGGTCCGAGTTTTCGATCGATCAACCGATTATGGATCACTAACACGGGGTCACATATCGCGCACGCGTACGCACACGTATCGGGCTGATCGTATGCGGCGGCGTGATTGATGGGCTGTGAAGCAAACGACGATGACCGACGAACGATATTCTATGGTATAATAACATTGGTTACTCACTGGTCACCGTCAGCGTGATGCTAATGGAATGGCCTCGTCCGTCCATGCCGGTTGCGGTGCAAAAGTAGCCGCCCACGTCCTCCTGTTTGACCGTCTCGAACACCAACAGAAGTCCGGTCTGGTTCCGCTGCATCGCCAACTTTTGTGAATGGACCCTGTGAAGTCATCGCAGTCGTTAACAATTCGATATATGATAATATTATTATTATTATGCTATCATATAGTAATGATTTTTTTTAAATATTTTTTTGTTATTATTAATCAATAATCACACGTCCCGAGATTTACTGGTAAACACAATGATTATGTGTCATATCTTGTAGCCACGCGACTATGCGACCATCATCACTCAGTGGTTGTTTCTCGATGGTTATGACGACGACGCACAGTGTTCCAAAAAGGATTTTTAGCAAGACAAAATGATTTATTTAAAAAATTATTTTATTTTTTGGATACTTGTTCATTTTCAAACTCAGTTTTTACCTTGTTCATTCGGAAAGTTCTTGAACCAATTTTGAAAATACCGATAATATATGTATTATTTAATTTAAATTTTTTGAGAATCGAACAAAAAATCACATTTATGTATATTTATTTTAAAATTTATAATATATTTAACTCAAAGTAAAATATTATTTGTCGCTTGGTTTTATTATGAATTATAATTATTCTCTAATTTGAAGGTACATGTAAATATAATATTTTTTTAAATATAAAAGGTTCTAAGTATAATCGAACTATAGATCGAGCCTACTTCCACCCCCTCAGAATTCAAATCTTGAATTTTTATTTATGTGTTCAAAATTGTATCTAAAATCTACATAATTATTGTTAAATTAGCACTAAATATATTATGAAAAAAAAAACTCAACAAGCCGAAAATATAAATAGTTTTTTCCTATGACCGAAAAAACGCAAGTACGTAATAATACCATTACAAAATATATTTAAATAAACGAATTGATATCAAAAAATAATTAGAAACGTATTCTTAAAAAGTAAAAAACAAGATTGTAATTAAAGTATAAAGAATGACGCTTAATTAGATTTTAACGAATAAAAATTGTTATTAAAGAATAATTGACACAAAAAAAAAAAAAAAAAATAAGAAAAAATAAGATATTTTAAATTCTGAGCGGGGCCATTGTAACATAAAATAATTTGAAAGAATGTAATCAATCTATAGTCATTAAATGTATGGTTAGAAAAGAGATTTTGAATTAATTATAATTCTATATATTTTTAGCTAAACAAACAATTTTTTTTAAACTTGTAATCACATAGCATTGGTTTTACAATGATGTGTGTTTTCTTATATATTATATTTTATTTTGTGTCAAAAGACATTTTTTACAAAAAGCCGGTAGAAAAAATACTTTGACCTTCAATTTCGAGAGCAGTTTCTGCTATCAAATTGGATCTAAAAAGTTTAGCCTAATAGTACACTAATTTGTATGAGCGTTTAAGCTAGAATTTTGACTAAAGTATACGATTTAATAGAATTGTCCTTATAATTTGTTCTTACGACACCTAAAAAATACGCACAATTTTCTTCTGAAGTTCTAATTTTGATGAAATTGAATATTTATGAACACATAAAAAAGTAAAGGTAAATTGTAACAAGGATCAATATTGAAACTACATCGGCAAAATTTATTTTAAACAATATAACCTATATACTATTATAATATAAAGTAGTAAGCAGTTTTTTTAGATTTGTTCTCGCCAACCGGGAAAACAACTGAACCAATTTTTATGGAAAAAAGCGTTCATGCTTTTATATATTATTTTATTCGATGACTTCGAATAACTCGATGTTCGCACAAAACTAAAACCTAAATAATAATAACGTTATTGCAAACATATATTTGAATTCTCAATTATTTTGTTCAACCATTTTTAATAACGTTTTTCACGTATATATGTAGATAATACAAATTACGCGAACATTAGCATATCATATTTTCAATTTATTCCACCTTGTGCATTAAATAATAATATGACGTGCTTAATATATTTCTGTTTGTTTATACCCCATGATGACAAAAATCAGGCAGTAAATTGGATTTAATATATTTACGTAAGTATGCAATTATTTGAATATTGCTCATACGCGATGGTAATATTTAGTCTCGTTTTCATTAAAAATATTATATATATAATAAATATCAATTAACATAAATAAATACAATTATTAATGTACGAAAGTACTAGAGAGGTTAGGTAAGGTAGATTCAAAAATAATCATATAGTTTATACATACTGCAATATAAAACATTAATATATTATAATTTTGGACCATTATGTAATTTATAATAACAAATTTTATCAAATTTTACATAATAATATCGTTTTAAAATAATAAAAATACATAAAATTATGCACATTGTGGTAAAGCATTAACTACCTATATTGATTGGGTTTGATTATTTTGTATACGTTTGCCGTTCATATTTAAAAGTTAACAAAATGAAGTGGGCCCGTTGACCATTTTAATTATTGGAAAACGGGAAAACTCGGTGGCTCACATTGTATGCAATCAATATAAATAATGAATTCCGTATATTTTAAAATTATAACTTTGCGATTAAATTTCAAAGAGTTTTATACCGTCGAAAACGGATGTTTCCCGTAAATGCACCATAGAAGTTTTTATTCTCTGCACTGTGTCCAGGAAAAAATATAAATCAAATGCAACCATATTGTGCAAATTCTGTAGTGGAACAGTACCGCAGAGTCGGAGTATTTAAATTATTGCCAAGTATTCTATTTTAATAAATCCCTGAAACGTGCTCAAACCATGTCTTGTATTATGCATCGTGTACAAGGATAAACAACCAAACTATAAGAACATGAAAATAAGTTATTTTTTGAATTACAAACGCGATTCATTGTTAAAAGATAGTAATATAATGTATTATTATTCACATTTTCAATAAATAAACAAGTAACTTAATCTAAAAAAAATAGACACATAACTTAATAAACTTTCGAAAAACATGAATAAACAAATCAACGCATGACGTCTTCTTTTATTCGATTGCAAGTAGACATATATTATGACAGTCTCAACCCATCGAAATATGAAACGATACAGTAATAAATGTAAATTTGATATTTTTTAAAAGTTTTCGGTAATATTATATGAAAATCTAATTGCATTGTTCAAGTCAATTTTTGCCGTAGCATTACATAATATGCATTCACTCACAAGGAAAATAATATTTTTTTGATTTAGATGAAAATCAACGTGTAAGTACGTACAATAGTTGATAAATAATAATAATAATAATAATTGCCCATTGGATTTTAATAATAAACATGTTTTCATTGTAATCATTGCTATTTGTACAGTTCCGTTTTTAACGAAATTAATATTAATATAGTTATTATTATTATTATTATTATATTGTCATTCTGCTTTCGTTAAATTATAATTAATCACTGGTCATCGATAAATGAATCGCAATAGAGTTTGGCTTATTATAATAACTATAGAACCATTTAATTGTTTTTACGTTAAGAATGCAAATAATTATTAATTAAAAATTTTGAACGTAGTAATGTATAGTATATAAGTATAGTCTGGAATTGAAAAAAAAACAAATCTAAAGTTTCCACTTCAAAATAAAGAAGTATTAAATTAATGTTATATTTTTAATTCAACAAATTCACCATTATTCAAATTAAAAATAAAAACTTAAAATTTTTGTAATTGTTAAAATTTGTATGGCTCACAAAATATATTATAGTATATTAGTATTATATTATATATTATATTGTATTCACTTAAATTTTAGGTGATGGAAAAGAATATCAAATGATAAGCTCATAACAATAACATAAATAAAAACATATTTTCATTAAGCTTATCCCCAAATTCCGAAGATTAAAAAATAAATGTTTACGTCTGTATAACACTTAAATAAATGATTTGTATAAAAATATAAAATACAATTAACTGCATAATATAAGATAATTATTTTACAAAAAAATCGTTTATATCGAGCATGCTATACAATATATATTTAAACGTTTAAGTTTTTTCTTTAGATTTTCTTTACGTTTACACGGAAAACTACTGAGAAATTCAAAAAACTACTACGCTAATGTACCAAATAGATAAAAATGTCTAACCGATGGATAGGGTCAAATTCAACGTTGGAAGCACTCAATCTACAAGAAAAAAAAAATGATCAGAGACCAAAAAAAAAAAAAGACATCGTCGTAAATCTAATACATCACTCGTTTCGTTCAAAACCAAAAACAGTATTATTTATACTGAATGTATAGTGCACACAATATATACATGTTTATAAATAAATGAATAAACCTATGCTAGATTTATTTTTATCAAGTGCGTTTCATTTACATAAAACACACAAAAAGTCATAAATTATTATTATTAGATATTATAGACATGCAATGTAAGCCTAAATGTGCACCACAGAGGAAAATATACACCTAATGTTAATGTAATATAGGTAATTTTCTTAACTTATTTTTAGTACATACAATCTATAAATACATTTTTACAACATAATATATTGGATTGATAGACATGATGAAGTAATCGCCCGGCGACAGCACTTAATGACTAGAGAGGATTAGTGTTATTATTTCAGGTCACAGTTCTAATTTCTCTTTAACCTTCTAGACGAATTTTCTGGGATGGACGTTAATGTAATATAATATTATATATATACATCGATACAATAATACAAATGGCATTATGATATCGCGTTGATTAAATATAGCTGATTACGATCACGGGAGTAGGGGGAAAAAAACGAAAACGTGCGTGTCACACTGGCGTTTCGTGTGAGTACCTACTACTGCCTAAAATAGGTAGTGTAACTACGTCCGACGGTGGGAATCGCGGTTGACAGCTAAATAGGACAATATAATAATATATATCACATAAGTACCTACCACGTACTCTGAATATTAGAATTAATTAACTTTGCAGTTTGGACGTGTTTATATATATATATATATATAAGTTGTAAAACAGCCATTAGTTATTTGTATTTCGTTCGTTGATCATAATATTATATCGTTGAAAAACGCAGATGTGTCGTCAGCGTGCAAGATATATATTATAATAATAACACAGTCCGCGTTCGAATATAATAATATATAGCCCCGGAGGAGTTTGTACACGCCGAGCGAGGTAGGTATCAATAATATTATTATATACGCGTACCTATACCTACGCCAAAACGCGAGTTCAGCTCGGGAAACCTGTGGTGGGCGGAAAATGTACCTTCATAAACATCGAGCGGCGGTATATGCCGAGAATTTTTGTCGAAACGTCGTTTTTTCGATTTTTTACGAGCGACCGACGGACGAGACATTTTTTTAAACTTTTTTACGTCTGCGACTCGGCGTTCAACGATGCCAATGTGAAAAAAACAAACACCATTTTTTCATATCGTTTGAATATTAAATACCTACCGACGATGTACTTTTACCCATAACGTTTATTCAAATCAAAGTGACCGATCTTATATATCCCAAGTCGGTGTTTCATACCGGTGGCATGATTCGTTGGCCATTTTTTAAACCGCTAAAAGCTACAAAAACATCATCTGCATTGGCCGAATATAATAATTTTGGCCCTTCTTGGAAACGCACACCAAAACACCACACAAAGATACCCCAACCTATAACACTGGTATATGTCTGAACGCAACACCATTATATTATATTATATATAAAACTAATTTGTAACACTGTGTTTGGTGTGCAAATTGAACTATTTATAAGCAAGAATGTGGCAAAATAGTTTTCTATTATTATTTGCAACCGTTCGTTCGCAATAATAATGCGTCTGTGGATTACACAACATTTGCATAATATTGTATGTATATAAATTCAATATAGAGAAACAATTTCAGCGAAAAACGTCTATACGCTCATTTGAGAGTCAAATAGGCAAAATAATTTATGCGCAATGGTAGTAGGTATACAAATACAAATATTTTTAATATATAAGTAATACAATTATGTAAATAAAGAACATACAAGCTCGGTTTATTGCTAATTTGTTTGATATTAATTTCTACGTACAGTTGAAATATGAGTCGATTAAATATTATATGCAAGTGATATAACTAATGACATAATATTATTGTATTATTTATTTTAATAAAATATTATAAACAAATTCAGATAAAAACATTAATACGTTATTTGTGTTGTTGCTTTTTAATATTACTACAAATTCTCAATTGATGTTTGGTTATTCTGTATATTAAGTACTTTAATCCGCTACATTGTCCGGTATAAGAGCACTCTAAACGTGTTTCTTGGATAATATTGATGTATTTTAAATGAAAATGTAATGTTATTTCAATCGATGAGTTGAAACACTTGTTGTAATAGTCAAATTAAATATAGTAATTAATAACCATTGAAATAAATTGACACAAAGAGCTTAAAATTAGAAAATATAAATTGTCACTATACATAGAATAGATAAAATTATAATACTATAAGTATTTCACTATAGTTGGTGAATTTGGTCTATAGTTAAACTCAGCATTTGTAGATTTATTTTTCTCGTGTTAGATGAATACTTAAAAAATTGATTTTTATTTAGACATAAATATAATATATACATATTATATTATACATTTATACTGCTGGTCAATGAATACACTTGCATTTAATTTTAAATTACATTAAACGAGAGTTATAATAATATATATATACTTTTATCAGTGCAAACAAAAATAATATAGATTTTATTATTGGTAGATACACTTAATTATCATGTTTTAGCACAGTTATTCAAATAATATGTTTACTATATTAAAATGGGGTGCATGTAAATTCCGCTCCCAAAAAAAAAAAAAAAATATAATTAATAAACAAATTCTAAGAAGTTTTTATTGCTTAATGAAGTTTAAAATTTTAAAATTAGTTTGTTTTGTATTTTTCAATCAAAACCGTGTATTTTACAAAGTGGTTTTTAATATTTATTTATTTATTATTTTGTTTATTTAAACGGACGTACCCATAGGCGCATACCTTGTTGGCAATAGTGGTAGTCATAATGTAAAAAATAAAATATAATAGGTTTAAATATAATACACTTATTACTTACAAAATCATTATACTTATTTACATCATATTTCACATAATATTAAGTTAATAGGTAATTACCACATAAGTCATATATATATTAATAAAAATCATAAAAATAGTAATGATTATAATAATAAAGACCAGTAAAAATATAACCATCTAAAACACAAAATTAAAACCAATCGAATCAAATTACTTTGATATTATTTTTTTTTTGTCAAAACCCCCAAAATAATGAGCCATGTTTTCTACATAATAATCCATAAATATTTTATTATTTTTATATTTTCTAATTATATTTTGCATGCACACACACACACACACATATATATATATATATATATATATATATATATTTAATTTTTTGGTCATTAAAATCAAAAACTCAAAATGTATAGGTATCATTATCATCAATATAATGATCAATTATTAATTTAAAACATTACAAATACCTATACATTTTGAGTTTTTGATTTTAATGACCAAAAAACTAAAGGTATATAATGGCCATTAAAATAGCCATGTATAGTAAATAGTTGTAAAAAAAAATTAGAACTATATTAAAATGTACCATCCATGTAAATCCATTCTGCAGTTGATAACATTTTTAGATTTGTTTTGCACCCAAAAATTATAATACCATTTTCTTTATCATTACTGAGTATAAAATTTTCTTCTCGATTGGTTACCGCCTGTATATTATTCAGCATATTCTGAACTTCTTTCCCAAATTTTTGCAAAGGTAGAAATTTTTTTCGTTTTGTATTATAAAGATTTCGCTTGATATTATGCAAGTCACTTACTTGCAACGCTTCAGATTGAGGAATGCTTTTAATAACCATACACACTATTTTATTAGGTTTCTCATTATTATCTTTGACAGCTTTACGTTTTGCCGAACTGGTACAATTTACCGTTGTATATTTTGATCACTAAAAACTCAATTATAATTTCAGAATTTAAATAATTCATACTTAATTTTAGTTAATTAAGTTTAATGTATATGTATAATATTTTACTTACATATTTGAACTATGGTTATGATCAACATTTTGTTCAGTGATGTTTGTAGTTTCAACAAAGGTTTTCACAAAAGCTTTGCAAGTTTTAATTATATCGCCATTTTGTTAACCCAGAAACCAAAGGTCTATTTACTCTAGAAAATTTAAAATTTTCTAATACTAAAGGTATGTTTCCATATTCTGTCTCCATAAAGCAAGCTGCCATTATAGGTACGTGTGTATAAGACTCTAGAACGTGTACTGAACACATAAAACACATAATTTTAAACGAAAATCAAGTGATTCAAACAATTTATAATATTCCTACCTGACATTTACAATTATTAGATCATTCTTTAGTAAAAGCTGATAACAAATGGCATGATTGACGATTGTCGTCTGATACGATTGTTCCGTGTTCGAACATTTTGTATCTTCCAAATATTATAATAAGTCTCGCGTACAGTGCAATTGCGTTGTACAGTCACTGAACACTTAGTTTAAAAATATTTATTTTTTCCGGGTAGAATTTACAAATCCATTTTTGTACATGTATATTTTTTTGGGCAGAATTTACATGTAACTTTTTTTACCTGGATATTTTCACGGGCGGAATTTATCATGGACCTTATTTTACCTGTTCATATTGGGCGGAATTTACAATCTCCCATTAAAATGATTAGGTACATGAAACAAATGAAAGAGGTTCAATAAGAGGGCCAGGGAGGAAATGCAATTGTACTTCGTCCACAACGGTTTAAAACATTAACAATGCGAATCTTTTTGAACAAATCGTCATAAATATTAAGTTCGAATTCTCGAAACACATTTTTAACGATATTCTTGACGATAGTTTGACATTATTAAATTTTCCGGGCAATGTCTTGAACGACCCACAAAATACCAACTATACAAATAAAGAATAAATATTTTTTATTAGGTTTTGGAATTTCACAATAACATCTGAAATATAATATATTATCACAAAACGATTTTAGAATATTTTAATAGACTGCCGTTATCACAAGTGATCATAGACCTCTCGATATAAAATATTATTATATAAAAATATAAACGTAAACGTATTAATCATTTTAAACGTATTTCGAGAAGAATACGCGTTTTGTGATTTCGTTCTGGCAATCTCGTGTAAAGAGGTACGGTATACTTTCGCGGCCATAAGAAGAATTCATTTTTCGCTCGGAAAATAATAAGAGCAAAATTCACGTGGAAATATTTTTGAAACACTGCAGTTTTGACGGAACGGGAAAAACGTATTATTAATTATTACATAAATAGCTGCGGAAAATCACCTAAATTGCGGACTCTGTGATATTATACCCGCGGGACCGCGCCATTGGAATTCGTTGAGGTTTGGACCATAGCATGTAACGCCGTATTTCGACCGTTCTTCTCTCACCGGTTCTTCTTCGTTAGGCGTTATTTGAATGGTCTGCGAAGCGCAGCTCGCGATCGCCACGAGCACTGTAAAACAAACAAAAAAAAAAAAAAAATATAATAATAATAATAATAATAAAAACCATGTTATTAATCGAACAGAATCAATCGGTCGAGCATGTCGCGCCGGGAACAAATAACTGACGTTTTAAATTCCAATCCCCACAGTCGAATTCTGAATGGCTACAAACAATATATATTATTATATTATTAAATCAGTTTATTGTTGTTGTAATTGTAGCGTAAAAAATAATACAATCCTGACGATCTGTCACACAGGAAAAACGGGTTGTGACCGGGGTAGGATCCACGGTGAGACAAGAGTTTATACCCACCCTTCAAACGCACTGCCCCGTTTTTTTATTTCAGCGAAACCGACCGAGTTGTGTATACGTCCTTAGATGTCATTCAACCGCATTGTCAGTAAACAGATTGTGTATATAAAATAAATAAATAGAAATTGAATAATATAATAGGTAGACTTTATAATCAAAAATGTTCGAGAAAATATTCGACTGATTTACGTTTTAAACTAATAGCCCTTTCCAGATTTTCAATCAAGATCCGTCACTGGTTTTACATTATATAATAAAATTAAAACATTGGTGTACGAATTGGAGTCTTATTTTTCGTCGTATGATATTTTACGACAATAATATTAAAATCTCTGTTTGATGACATAAAAATATGTGACGCTAGGTAGGTAAGTAAACTGTATAATATCATAGTTTTAGTGTTCATCGTTTTTCGTTTTTCCAGTAAAAAAAAAAAAAAAAAAACAATGTAATATTGTTGGATATGCTAAGCATTTTAGGCAATTAAATCTAAAAAAGTCTAATATTTTATAACAATTTATATACCACGATGTACGACAATAGTAAACCGGAGTTGAATATGTGCGTCAGGTTGGCAGTTTATAAGATTGTGCATGAATGCATTTTATAGACTATAGGTATGAATATATATATATATTATATATTGAAATATAGGTATTCATATTTTACAAAATTGCTCACAACTACGCAAAATGTTCACACCTAAATGTATCGTATATTTACGCTGAGAATTCAGATATAAGAATCGGTCGCTTATTAAGCCGGGCACATATTTGCGGCATTCGTACGTAACACAACGCCGTAACGTAATATATTTTGATGCGATCAACATTTACCAACAACTCATGGAACGGCGTTACAGTTACCCGGCTTAAGACTTAAAATCGTCTGCAACGTTCCAGACGTATTCAACTAGGTACATTAAAAAAAAAAAAAATCAGTTATCAAGACTCACCACTTCGGCCATAAGACTCAAATTTCGGTAGAAAAATAAACTTTTTTGGTAAAATGTAGAAATAAATTGATTTTGCAAAGTTATTTGTGCGGGTTATTACTTATTATTGGTTTCCATATTCATGTTTAATAATATGTGTGCAAAACACATTTTAACGAATTTCAAATTTTTCGAAATTATTGTTACACTCCCGATTACCTGGCCCAGTTATCGCAAAATTATCTACCTATGGAGTATAATAAGCAGAGTTATTTATCATCAAGGTACTCTTATTTTAATATATACAATACTAGTACGAGCGTTATATTTTCAGAATAGTTGAAAATAATAAAAAACAAACTAAAATCACAATTTTAAATAAACAATAAAAAGTATGAATTCTGTATTATGCAAAATTAAAATATTAAATATACATTATCTGGTTCCATTTGTAATAACTAATAAGATAAAATAATAATACAATTTTAATATCGATGAAAGTTAATATTATATTATATGCATTTAATTAATAATTATATTATATCATTTAGCAATATGTAAAAACCAAATAGCAAAATAAAGTTAATAATTAATTAAAATTGTTATTTGTTTTTTTTTTTTAATTCTGCCTATAAAATTTATTCGGTCATAAGACTCACTTTGTGCTGGTCTCAAAGTGAGTCTTATAAGCAGCGTCCATTGTATATCCTAAGACGACGGTGTTAAGCAGACTATTAAACCAGCCCAGTTGCTAGGCCATCTTGTCCCTTTGACTTTTTGATAATTTTGTAATATAGTTAACATAACATAATTTTGTCCATCATAATGTTCAATAAAGTAAGTACCTGCAGGTAAACTATACCAAATGCTATTTATAATAATTATTTCTAACGTAGGTATTTACTATTAATTGATATTAACATCGATCGAACACGTACCATAATATTATTATGGTCTGTGCGTGCATTGTTCGAAATACCTATGCCTTTTGCGTCCGATTTAACTAAAGCAAATCGAAAAGGAATTCGCGCGTAACGTGCTCGTCGATTTAAGCGAGCCGTGAGAATTAGGCGAACTTCGGTCACTGTTTTATAATACTATATTCTAAAACGACGGTGTTAAGCCAAATATTTAACCAGTCCTTCAAGCCAGACCTGCAGGAGCTGCTAAGCCATCTTGTCACTCTGATTCCTCGATAATTAATTATAATATAACAGTTAACTAAAAATAATTTTGTCGATCATAATGTACAATAAAGTAAGCATTTGGTAAACTATACCAAATACTATTTATAGATGTTGTTTCTGACGTAGGTATATTATTACTATTTATTGGTATTATCGTCGATCGAACACGTAACAATATTATATTATGGTTTGTGCGCGCATTATTTGAAATAGTACTATATTATATGCGTTCGATTTATCTAAAAAGTAATAATCGGAACGGAATTCGCGCGTGTAACGTGCTTGTCAAAGTATTATAGTCGAGGTGCCGGACAAAAAAAAAAAAAAAAACGAAATTATACCGTCAGATTTATGAGACGAATTGTCGTCATCGCGGTGGCGGGCGGCCACGTATATTTGTCATCGTTTTCAGCGATAAACAATACAACACCTAACAGCTGAAACTGCGGAAAAACAGTACGTGACTGATGCGACGCGGTTTAGACGTGACGCAATATAATAATAATAATAATAATAATATTAAATTGGTAATTTGTCGCGTGAAAATGTCGCCCGTTATCGGCGTGTTATTATATTTACGTCATTTTCGTTTCGGTGTCGCACGACCACGCGCTGAGACTATACGACAATCCATTTTGTATAGGTAATATTATATTCCTATCACACCTTCGAAGCCACAAACAGTTTCTGCAGAATTTAGTTATCCGGTAAGCAGAACACTTTAATATATAATACAGGTAGTTATAGGTTATAGTAATATATTGTACAGGATGGACGCCGCACCGTATTTTCTCGTTTTTCCCGCTCGTTAACTCCACAGTAAAACGTTAAGAAATATTATCACTCATCGTGTATAAAATGGAATTATTTATGATCACGTTTTCACTATTAGTTGTTCGTATTGCGTGCACTGTGACGATATTAAGTCATAAGCCACACGCGTCATCTTTATAGAACGCGGCGAATAATAACAGCCGGCGAGACACAACAATAAATTTTTACCCTAAATATAATATTAACACGCGCATTTTCCTTCTGACATATATTTACAATAATATCAGTTCGCGATGCAACGCTCATAAAATCAGTCATAACCATCATCCGAATTCCGAATGCGTTATTCCCTATTGCGGACTCTCATTCGAAGACTGTCCGCCAAATCTACAAAAAAAAAAAATTCCCACCCCGGAAACATTTTTTTGTTGCTTTAACGGCGCATTTTATATTTACAATATGCATACGAAAGATATACGATATAAAGACATATGCACATGTACGAGTTCAGTTTTTTGATCTAGTGCCAAAGGATGTGAATCCTGATTTCGTTGCTGTTATTGTTTTCGGAAAAATGTTGTACGTATAATATTCACGATTGCCTGTTTTATGTTTATACGATCGTTCGAGTCACGAGCTATCAGACATCCAATAGATATCAAATAAGGTTTTAATTACGTGAACCATCGACGGTATATTTTAACAATAGTGACTTAAATCTTACAAAGACCGTATATATCGGGTATAATAATTATGTTGACGATCTCGATTCAAATACAAGATAATGATGAGAGATACTCTGCAGCAATAAGTCGTCGAATGAACCGCACTGTCCGTCAGTAACGCTACGATAGCCATCACGACTGTGTGTTCTAAACGCGATTCTGATAAGAACCCAGCTCCCTGTCGTTATTATTGATTTGTGTTTTTCAAAAATATCGATGCAGTTTTTCGTTCACCACCCACCATTCACCGATCTTGGCCGGGCGGCGTGTACGGGAAATAAATTCCGACAAAGTGGACGCCTGGTGATCGAAGTGAACATTCCTGGTCATGTTCGGGTCGATTTGTGAAAATTCCGTGTAAGCGAAATCCCCGTTACGCGATAACTTCCGTGATCTGCGTCCCTTCCTCCGCGTTATTAGCCGCCCACAACCACCGCAACATGTGTATAATATAATAATATACTCGTGCATAATATATATATACATATTATACACGTTCCAGTGATTGGGCGGCAGCGATCGCGCACAAATAGTGAGAAACGGCCGCCGAAACCTTTATTTAAATTTATGTAAAACAGATTCGTCGAAATTACTTTCCGCTTTTACGAGAAAAACCGCTGCCGCCGCCGCCGCAGGGCCATGCCCACGGTACCTCGTCATCGTTTATAAGGACTGCACATATTATTATGTATGTGAGTATTATATTTTATAGAATATTTTTCGTTTTTTTTCAGCCTTTTACGCCTTTACGTATATATGTGCGCCTATATATATATATATAGGTAATATGATATGTTGTTATCGCGTCAAAGTCCTCCCCACGATATCACGCCGTTTGTTGATAAGAGTAGGAAAAAATGTGTACGAAAAGCGATTTCTATAAACGAAAATCTCGTGAAATTAACAGATACGTTTTCATAGTATTACAATACGTACGATAATGTTTTAATATTATTATTACGTTCGCCATACTCTGCAACGATTGACTACGCGTGATTTGTGATATCAGACCGAACACCTGTAATGGTTCTAGTCGTGCGGCCTTTATATTTTATAGAATATTTTTCTTTTTTTTTTTTTTCAATCTTTTACCTCTGTCGTTCGTTTATCGTGCACCTACAGTATGTTGTTATCGCGCCATAGTCCTATACATATCACTGTTTTTTAATAAGACTAGAAAACCACATATACGAAAAGCGATTTCTATAAACGAAAACCTCGTGAAACTAACAGATATGTTTTCATATTGCAATGCGTACGATAATGTTTTTAAATTATTATTACGTTCGTTATATTATACTCTGCAACGATCGACTACGTGTGCTTTGTGATATTGGACCGGGCACCAGTGTAATGGCTCGAATCATAAACGGCCGATAAATCATTAAGAAAATATGATCCATAATATGTTCCAAAGTGCGCAAGTTTCAATTATTAACGGTATTTATAAAAATAAATGTAACGCCACATTTGTTATATAGTTAGACTTAGTATTGTTCCGTATCTCCGCCGCTTTATAAGCGATCTGACCGTTGCTAAAAGTGTTATAGTAAAATACTATATATATATATATATATATATATGTATAATTGAGAATGCAGACTGAGCGTAATAATCGAATAATACCAATATTTCATTATTATTGATTTGATGCATGCAATAGCAAAACGGTTACATCATTGAATCAATTAATTTTATATTATGGCTCGCGTAGTCTATTGTCGGGAAATAAACACAGTGGTTTTGGAATCATTTAAAACAATACAATCATATATAGTACATCGAAGTATAGACGCAGAAAACAAAAAACGGTGTAAATTAAAAAAAATATATCAGAAAACTCGATTCGTTGTTTAGTAGATGCTGAGTGTATCTCGTCACTATATAATTATAATGGATGTATTAAATTTGAATTAAATTATATAAAATCATTGCTTACGAAAAACGATTCAGAACAAAAACGGTCTATCAGCATATATTACTAGGTAAGTCCGTATATAGCTGATTAGGTTATATAGTGCTGTTAGTTATTTATTTTACTATTAGTGACAAAATAAGTTAATTTATTTTTTTCGAAAAACATCAATATTAATTTATTAATTATTAAAACAGTATATTATATTTTTATTATATAGTACTGTTATTAATTTTTGAGTCAATACCGACATTCCGTAGAACGATCTGAATAGGTCTATGGTATATTTAATAAATAATAGTTTGAAATTAATTTAAATATTTAAAAAATTCTATTGCATGAATTTAAATATATAATGATATACTATAATGCTTCAAAACCTAAAGAAAAATAATATTTTTAATTAAGCATCACAAAATAACTAAAACTGTTATTCATTCTTTAATTATAAAATTTGAACTTAAAATGTCTATAAAAGAAAATTGTTTAATATATTTATTAGATTTATAGGTTTTAGTAAAACCTTTTAATAAGAAACCCACTTGTAAATCATTTTTAAGCTTTAGCTTTGAACGTTGTTCATAACCTAACCTAACCATACTAAATATCCAAGTGTTCTACATAAATAAAAAAAAAAACTAAAAATAGTTTAAAATTTCAATTTGAAACTTAAACGTGAAATTTATATCTGGTATAGTAAATGCAAGTATAAATAGTCGGTAAAAACAATTGTTCAATTTGGAATTGTAACAAAAACCAAAATTAATTTTGATGAAATTTGGTTTTCCTATTCTAGTTATTTGTTAATTTAAATAAATTTTAGGAATGCCTTTAGACAGTGACAAAAATAATGTATAAAACATATTATTGTTAAATCAATACATTTATTATTTTAAACATAAAAACATTTAAAAACAAATATTACTTCATGACAATAAAACTACGGCGAGTGAATAAATGGCAGTGAAGTTACAGCAGTTATCGGAAATGCGCAATATGCAAATATTATAATAATAAACATTACCGGGAATTTGGAGAAACGATAATTATCCAATAACTAGTTAAAAAAAAATTGTAATCCCGCAGTACGTCCAAAACCGAATAATATTATTATTACCTATGCATTTTTGTTTTGCGTTATAAATGTATATATATATATTTTTTTTATTACTATGGGATTATAAATTATTATTATTATTATTATTATTAAATGTCTGCATAACATAATTCCGAACGACATGCATGCTGTTAAATTGCATAATCTGAGTGCCGTTCATTGGCCCAACTCGGTTTAAGTACGTGCGCACTATAATAATAATAATAATGATATGACGTATTATATTCGTATCGTGTATTCGTACGATTGTCGTGAAAACGATTGCCGGATATCAATCGCCTCCATAAACCCGCAGACTTTCTCGCCGACTCTCGTGATCGCTCACATATTCAGCTTACCAGATCGACGGTCACCGTGGTCGTAAAAAAAAAAAAAATACGATTCCTACATGATATGATAAACCACGCGTAGTTGGACCCGACCCGGCAACTACTATACAGTCGACCTTCAACAGCTCTCCTCCGTCGATCGATGTAGTAATTGGCAACTTCGTGTCTGTCGGGACGGCGAAAAATAATATTTATAACGTCTCCCGGCCTGCGTACGACTGTGTAGTGAATAATGTGTATACAATATATTATTATTATAAATTATAACGATGTTGGTTTGATTTCGTCGCCATGTTTTTTTGCAGCACATCGTGTGCATTCCGTTTTGACGGTTATACAATCCGAGCTATTAGAAGAGACACCTCGGGAAATCTGAAACGCGATCGTCGTTAGTATTTCAGAGTCTTTCGACTGCAGTGCTGTGATTATATATACTGCACGGGCGTTTGTTAAAAATGTATGAGGTACATATGCTTAGGCCGTATGGGTACGCATAATGTAATGTATCGATCACGTTTCATTATAATTGACAAATCGTATTCGTAAGGGTTACGTGTCGTAATCCGGGACTGTATAAGTATAAATAAAAAGTGAGCAATAAACAGATGTGCCATGCGCGTTACTGATTTGAGGAAGAACCGACGTTTGTGACGAAGTTATTGAAATAATTTTAACTGGGTTATATACTTGTACGGTTGTATTATATCTATATATGTTGTATTCTACACATTTGCGCCATAAAAATACAAAAATACGAAAGCCACTACCGATTGTTGTTAGAATTGTTAGAAAGTATAATTGAAGGCGGTTGGGTAGGGCAAAGCAAAAGCTTCGAGAATCTCACCTCCCCCCCCCCCTCTCACCACCGATACAATGTCATCGCGGAAAAACTGGAAAATGATCAGTGCTGTAGGTTTTGTTGGATACGCGCATCTCTGCACACCTGATGATATTATATTCGAGAGGTTATACCGCTTTTCCGTTCTTGTGACGGCAGCGGTCGATGTCATTTTCTTGACAAAGAACGCGCAGTCTAAGCATAAAGAAAAAAATTAACGCATACAGAAGCACGCCGTTTTTTACCTCTTATACTGAGATTTTCATTATGGCGAAAAATTATTTTCGTTATTTTTTTTTATTTTTTTACATCAAAAGTGTTGCAGCGAAAGGAGGTGTCACAACACCACGACTGGTGCTCCCAGATGCTTTTGTACAATGGGTCTCCGGAGGGCCGTCAAAATATATATTTTTTTCTTCATTAATAATATATTTAAATGCGTATGGTGAAGCACTTAAGCCTTTAACGGTGTATATTTTTTTCTACAGAATCGCGTGCCATTCGTGGCGCTGTTATATATTATTTAAGATTCCGAAGAGAACGACGAAACTGTTGGTGTTAGAACTATATGTAGTTGTTTTTTTTTTTTTTTTGGTTTCGGAAGTTTTATAGTGCTGTATCTTATCCATTGTAAAGTGGACTAGTAAAATAATTACAATACCCATCCATCATATTTCCTTAATCGAATCTCGTTATTGTATTATCTATAATAAATATATTTTAACAAATATTATTGATCGATTTAATTAACAATAATTGCACGATGAAATAACTTATTTATAAGTGAAATGCTAGATCATTAAATATAAATTACTTTAATATTGCAATGATATTGCCGAGTAATTAATGTAATCATAAACTAATATTCCATCACTGAATTATAAAATTATAACATTGCATTACTGCTATGTCTATCATGCAACAATAATATTAACGGTCCGAAGACTGGAAATAATTCATATAATTTCATATTTATCTTTATATGTAGAGAAAATTAAAGTTTAATTATGGACAGTTAAAATAGAGTACGTGGGTTTTTTATGGAAATTATTTCAAAAATAAAACCATAAATTATAATAACCGTATGTAATATATTTATAAATGTATTAAAAAGTAAAATTTGGTAATTTCTTTTTTTTAAATATGTAATTAGCTTTAATCTAATCATGTTTGGATCATATGACACAAAATTTGCTTAACAATTAGTTTCCTCACGAACTAGCTATTACAAAATAAGTAAAAAACGTGTGGCTTAACGCTAAACTTTTTTTTAATTTTCAGCAAAATAAAACTTATGTAGAATTAAGCATTTAATCTTCAAACTTTAGGTTTTAATTTAAGATTTTATTCAGAATCAAACGTCGTAGAAAGGAAAAGTTGAATAAAAAAACAATAAGTAGAACACTTAAAAATTCTATAAATAGCTTAAAAAGAGGTGAAATATTTTTAAAATGTCTTATAAACGTTAATATAACACTTATATTCTTGTAGAACCGTAAGACCTTGTTTTTGAATAAAAACAAAAGCGATTTCGTCAAAAACTGGTTTTGATTGAATATTCCAGGCAAACGATAATGTGTTTTCCGATGAAAAAATGAATATCCAAATAAATTGTGCTAGAGTCCCTTATTTCACACATAATCTAATAAAAAGTTTACTCCGATACACTTTTCAGAACTACATACAATGTTTTACCTTCTTTTACCTTTATGCATGTATTGTATTTCTAGTTATCTGAGTATAAAATATTTGACATTTATTGATAATTGTACGGACATGACATGTAAATTATTGTCATTTCTGTTTATGACAATGTGTATGGAATTTAAGTTACGGCGAAACGTGTTATTTTCATTATACGACAAACCATAGTTTGAGACTACTTTTTTAATACTTTTTATTTAGATTGTACCTGTAATTCATTTTATAGATTCGTACAATACTACACAATATCGAAGTGCTTGCAATTAATTTCAAAAAGTTTTAATTGCTTATTTCTTCGTAAATACTACAGTTCGCAGATAAGCATGATGAAAAAATGAATATCCAAATAAATTGTGCTAGAGTCCCTTTCACCTTCAAAGAATAATAACATAATAATATGTAAAACCACGTGTATATAGGTATAATTTGGTTACTAAATTGATAAAAAAAATCATGTTTTAAATTCATGTTATTTATGTTTATACGAGTTATCATTCGGATTAGGTAATCAGCGTGGATTTGGATAATGGAGAGATTATTATATTACGGTGAATGACGTGAGATATACAAAATTAATACAAAACAAGAATTTATTTTATCTTATCAATATTCATGTTAAATTGAATTTACAATAACTCTCTACTAAAAAAAAAAAAAAATCTATGTATTTAAATGTTCATATATTATATTGTTTTTAAATATTTTAAACTAAAGATATTAAATTTCTAGATGCAAAGTGAGGGGAGGGGCGAGCTTTGTTTAGCGAGGGTTATGCCGACGGGAGGTCTTGACCCTCCAAGGGGGTTGGTAAGCAAAAGAAGCACGAGACAGAGTCCCTAGTTGTTTATAATTGATATATTATATTAAATATTATTGCATAGTAATAATAATAATAATAATAATATGAAGTATTGTGAATGAAATAAAAGGAAAACCTACGTTAATTTATTTAAATAACCCTGGCCGATAGCGAAAGCACTTTGTCGAACATTTACATAAAATGCTTTATATAGATTCTGTTAAAAATTAAAAGCAAATGTTTAGTATCTGTTGTGTCGAATATATGTGCACAACATGTTAGTTTCATTAAAACTGTAAAATACAAAACAACCGAGAACGAAGATCAGTAAATAATATGTGCGCGCATTAAAATAAAAAAATACGTTTTCTATAACTTTTTCTTGTGAATCGCATCACGTGATTTCGGTACACGTATGAAAGTTTATTATACTACATAATATTTACCGATATAGAATAATTGTATAATATTACTTTATTGTAATCAACGTTTTAAACATAATATTATTTTGTGTTTAGTTCGTTCGTAAAAAAAAAAATCACCGTTTTAATCTAGAAATGTTTAATTATTTTTTTTTTATAAAAAGTCATTGAGATTATTCAATGCGTCGTCGCGGCTCATCGTAGACAGTATACGGTTTTATTAAGTATTCGAATACTAGTATTTAAATACATTTTTGGTATTTCAAATACATTAAAAATAATTTTCTTTGTATTTTATTTCAGAATACTAAATGATTTATATATATATTACTCTATATTCTTTTTACCGTTATATTTCAACAACTAATATTTTTGTTTCGTATTTTACTATTTTAAAAATTGTTTTTAAAATAATATTTTATAATAATTCCAAGAATATTTATAAAATTTTATCAAGTACGAAGATGGCACACTATATCGACCTAACTGAAACTTAACTACTTGACCTGATTAAAATATAAAAGGTATGAGACATCTAAAATTCAAAATAATACGAAAAAAAGTACTTGTAAGTATTTTGAATACTTTTAAAATGTGTTTGTATTCGTATTCAAATACTTTTGAAAAACAGTATTTCAAATACAAATGACACCGAGTATTTAAATACGTATTTAGAAAAATATTCTTAACTAGACTGAGAGTATATAATATTTTATTTCTCAACAACATCTTCTGTCTGTGCAAATTATGTGTAAACAATTGACGCGTTACAGTTCACACATATTTTCTTGAGGTGGAAGGGTAGAGTAGTCGAATGAACGAAACAAATGCATTAAAATATAAAGTAACTATTATAATTGTATAATTTCATAGCTAAGATATTTGTGACATGTCCTCCACATAGTGCTTAACATTTATTATTATTATGTATTATGCTACATACTTGAAGATCAATATTCCCGGCAAACGGAAGTAACGTCATTCGTTTGAACCGAAAAGCAATAAGGCTTAATATATACATATATTTACGCACTCACGTGCTGAGTCGAAACTTTAGGACAACATATACTTGGTAAGTGTTTACATATCTATTTTTATATTTTGTATTTTAAAATAAAAAGTATAAAACATAAAAGAATATGTAAAATACTAAAGTCAAAATTATTGTTTAATGCATTGTGCATAAAAAGATTCTAAACAATATTGGTCATCAGTTGTTCTTTAAATACACTACAATTACCCAACTTTTAAATGTCGTATATGTAATTAGAAAATCGAGAACACTTGTGGTTTTCGTTTAATTATTTTTAATTCTAAATATATAAATAAAAAAAAAGTATTGGTAACTTATTTTTATCATCCACTATTTTTGATGTCACTTAAACTAACGTTAATATTATAAAATGACTTTGAATCGCTTTATTGAATTATTGAAGACATTTTAAGGTTAAATAAACACTTAAATACTGATCACCGTTAAATATTTAATTCTATGTCGAAGTTACTGTTAAATTCATCAGCATATTATTTATTTTAGAACACTATCACTTACATTTTTTAAATTTAATTAATTAATAACTACGTATTTTTAATGCATCATGTCTATAAATATAAAATAAATAATTATTATTAGGTTCTGAATAAATATGAATGCATGCATAGTAGGTAATTATATTTTATTAATATTATGTTACAAAATAAATGTAAAGTACAAAATCATCAGAAAACCGATCATGCCTAACTGTGTCAAACGTAATTTGGCTAAATCAGTTTCCAATATAAATTTTACGAGTTTATTATATTGTAAAAAAAAAAAAAAATTAAAAATAAAAAAGCAATCATTTTGCCAGAGCCAGAGTTAAAATTTAGAAACTGATGTTCACTCGTTTGCACACTTTTTATGTGCAGTTTGTAACACATCAATAACTGTTTTTGTTTTTATAAGCTATTTTTAAATTTGAAAATTGATCAAACTGCTGATGTTTTGAAGATTGACATCTTTACTTTTAATCTCACCAAACATTTTATCATACTTTTTAGTAAGTCATATACACGTTGATATATTTTAAAACAAATAATACTAGTCCTTGTCATTTGTAGACCAAATGGAAATAAAAAAAAGAAATTTATGTATTATTATAAAATTAACATGTAGAATATTTAATATTAAAATGTATTACAGTAAGTCATAAAATATGTAAAATAATAATAACTAGGTATATTGTGTACACAATTAAGTAACTTTTATTTAAATTATAATCAAATTTAATTGAACAATAAAATCAGAATTATGATTTTTAAAAGCATATATTTCACTCTTTATTATATTTATTTAATAAATAAAAAAAAGTTATCAAATTGTTATTTCTTATTTTTTTTTCCATTTTAAGCATTACAAAAATAAAAAAAAAAACAATGATTAATTGATCATAATATTAATGAAGTAAAATGCAGCAAAAAATACGCATTACTTTCTATTCAAATTAAAGTTGATATTATACAGCTGTTATTTGTATAAAATAATCATAAATAAAAGCATATTTTAAAATAGTGGATTTTTCGACTACCTGTGTATTATGTTATTTTAAAAAAACGATTATTTAATAAATATATTTGAAACAAATTATGGAATATTTTATCAACTGAAAACAATTATATATTCGTAACCACAATAAATAGGAGTGATATCGTACACTAAATTCTAGTTTGGAATTAATTTTTAATATGAAATAAGACTAAATATATATACATTAAGTGATATGACACACAAATACTCAATTGATTATTTTTAGAATAGAGATGATTTACGTGTTGACATAACGTATTTGCATTAAATTTTACAAGGGGGTGCGAATAACGGCGATAAAAAAAAAAAAAAAACATCGACACGAATCAACATTCACCAGTCGTAAAACGAATCTATTTGACGGTAACAAAAATCATCGCGGGCTGTTAATTCGTGTTTTATTTTTGTTTAAATCTCCGATGGTTTTATGGAACAAAAAAAAAAATCATAATTTTTTTTACGTTTTTTGTGTCGTTGAAATGGATTTAAAATGAATTTAATTTATTTTATATAAGAGCAACAATAACAACTATAATATTCAACAACAACAATAACAATAATATATAATACGAACGGGATTAAGAACGTATAATATATAATATTATAGACTAAACATAAAAAAGTATCCTTTCGGATTTTACGCCGTACACATTAAACGTTTTATTTTTATTGTCCATTTCTGTTCTATTATTATTATTATTATTACTATTTCCTAATGGCAAACACATGTATTGTGCCGCAGGTCTATTCGACTCGATTGCGTTTTGATTGTCGTCTCCGCGAACGTTTACCGGAAAAACTGGGTTTTAGGGGCTATTATCCGAACTGCCTGGTACCTTGTACCAGTCTCACCGGCCGCCGGTCATTATATGAGATACGGCGGAGCGGGACGGCGGCGACGGTTGTGATGCGGCTGTATTATAGCGGCGCGTAATCCTCCCTCGACCCCGGACTAATGTATGGCGCGGACAGTCGAGGGTATTACCATGCAAGTTTTATTTCCGGCAACGCTCGTTTGATTGACCCACGCCCACCCACCCCTTCTAGCCGAGTGTGGGTGGACTCGCGCGGTTGACGCCGCAGAGAGTCCGCTCTTCGGGGTCGCCGCCGACACGCTCGTCATTTGACTCTCTATGCACACACGCGCATTGCCCCGTGCACCCGCGGGGTGTGTCCGATTCGCCGGTTGAAATGACATCTTTAAACCGCCGCGAATGTCGAACCCACCCTGCAGCCACGCACCCCACGCGAATCATGTGTGGACAAATACACTTTACACGAATGACGTTCTGTGCGCGAGTGTATGTGTGTGTGTGTGTGTGTGATATAACTGTAAGACTGGGATTTAGATATGCTTTTGCATCGTTTTCCTAAGATACCTCTACGGGATGCTCGTTTCATGTATTTTTGAATCAAAATAAGAACTTTTATTTTGCATTTTTTGTCAATTTTAAATTTTTATGCTATTTTTTTTTATTTTTATGGAATTTTTGTTGTTTTCGAATCCAAAATTTGAATTTAAAATTGTATTTTAAGATTTTTACATGGTTTTTATATAAATTTAACAAACTATAAAGTAGATTCTCGTATTAAATTATTAAAAATAATTTTAAACTGTATTTAACTGTAATTATTTTTTTCAGATTCAAGAAATCTAAAATGATCAGTTATGTCTGTAAAACTATTTTACAATCTTTTAAAAGTTATTTAATAATTCATCAATTATCATTTACACCAAAGTTATTAAGAATAAAAAAATATTTTAGTGTATTGCATTATTCAGATTTTTTAGGGCATGAAAGCATTTTTTTTTTTTTTTTTTTGGGCATGTAAGACCCAACCCTAGATATAAGACTAAACGAATCTATAGTTTTTCACCACCGTGTCGACTTTACCCTGTATATAATGCACTGCGCAGAAAACCCCTTCGGGTCCATAACAAATATTGTGAGTTCCGTCACGATGCAACGAAATCATCCACCTCCCGTCCATCGCTGCCATCGTCTGAGCCCATCCGGTCTTTTAAAATGACAAAGTCGTCTTACCCTCTCATCATTCTCACTCTCTCTCTATATATATATCTCAAGCATGCCCGCAACGTGTTCACAGAAGCAGTAGGCACCTATACTGGGGGTGTATTATTATTATTATTATTATTATACATCGACTGCAGGGTGGAATGCAATCAGTCGCATTTCGCACTTGCTTTATTCCCCTGGGGACGACGACAATACCGCATAGGTTGTGTAAATCTGCGAAACATGGAAACGTTTTAGAAAATCAAAATATAACGTCATTGTAAATACATATATGTATAGGTAAAACGTACATGCAGCAGTTACACGTGACGTAATACAATATTTACGCAGTTATCAGAAGTTTCCATTATGATTAAGAAACTGAAATTATGCACTAGCTTTAAGTAAAATAGAAATAAAAAAAAAAAAAATACCGACTTGCAAATAATACGTACATTGACGTATGGCAAGCACATGTGATCGCTGAAAAGGGTACTTGTAAATAAAAGAATATTTCTTTCATCTTTTTTTTTTAAAAAAAATACATTATAGGCTTAAAATTAAATTTACCGAGAAAGTTCTATGGATATTGTTTATAAGATTTATGTCGATATACAACAAGCGTCATTTATTCATAACATAATACAACTGCTCTAGTTCTATGATTTTGTTTCATCTGTGAAATCATAAATAGTAATAGGATTGCAGCGAATACTGAACACATACTTACAGTGGGTAGCTAAATTTCTATCAGTGTATTTCTATTCACGGGAAAGATTAAGACTAAACTCGGGCATGAGCTAATGGTTTGCATCAAGTTTCGTAGATTTTATAAAAAAAAAAAAAATTAGCGAATATCATTGGTTGAGTTTTTATGTTAAACTCGATATAGTAATATTTTACATTAATTGTTATACTATATGACTGTATTGGAGGATTTTATGAAAAGGATGTCCGAACAATATTTCAGGGATAAATTGTCATTGGGGAGACGATGGTAATCCAGGATGAAATAAAATACTCAGTAAGGTCAATGACAATATGCACAGTAAATCGATTTTCACAATTTTAAACCAGACAACGTCGAAAACATACAGAAATTGCTGTTGCTGAACAATGTTTTTCCAATCTAACCCAACAACTGAAATATCTCGGCACTTGTACGTTGAGCTTGGATAAACGAAAGATCTGTAAACGATTGATGAACGATGATACAGACAAAACGAAGAAAATCCGAAAATCCTCACATAAAATGATCATAAAGAGTAAGCAGACATATAAATGTATAAATATATACTTTTCGATAGATCCTAAACGACCTTTGCACAAAATAATATGACGTACGTATTTTGAGGTTTGATATAAAAAAAATATATTTTTGTTATTTCATAGAAATAAAATACACGAGAATTGCTCAATAATCCAACACTTTAAATCTTCTTTCTTGTACACTTATAAAATACGAATCGTGTCTTGACTACAAAAATGTCGTACTGACAGAATGTCTCAATTATAATAATATTCGAAATTTTTGGAAAATATAAAATAACGTTTACTATACCTATACAACAAAATTATTATGTAAATATGATTTTTAAGAATAATTGTGACCATTAAAAAAAAAAAAAACAGATTTACTTTGAATTTAAAATAGTAATATTTAGGATTAAAACTTTCGGTAATCCCCTGAAACAAATTGTCAAAAGCAACAAATTTATTCAGTAATTATTATATTGTTATTTTAGATACCAAGTCACGTCGGTATTGTGTATCGACGTTTACGGAAAGATTATATTATGGTATGTTCAATCGTCCTATACTCAGCAAACAATGATGTAGTAAAAAAATGTGAAAAAACTAAACTCATTGAAGATATAGTAAACCGCGGTTCAGCAGGAAAACATAGGTTGATTTATCCTAACAAACGTAACCTAACAAATTTCTTGCTGCTCTAACACAAAACCTGCGTGTATCGTTCGCTGTACATGATCTCTAGGCTTCAGTTCCTATACAATTGAATTTTATACTGTTGGACTTGCCAGGTGGATTTGTTTTACGCAAAACGCGCCAAAGGGAAAGACCTTTCCATAGGAAAGCCATAATAAAAGCTCAAACTCTGCGAACGGTGACGAATCGATAATTCCGGGTATCCAGCCACCAGCTCTAGAATTCACGTATCCCAAAATTTTTTTTCTACATTCCGACGTGTTCAAAAAACATAATATAATTTATTATTATATATTCGTATTGCATAATTTGATAATTTATATTACTTTTCTACGTTATATTCCGTTTTCGTCATACGATCAGCGGATGATCTTGAATGTCTAAAATGATTAAATAAAAAATGTAAAAGGTTGATTTATTTTATACATTGTATGAAATTGGTATTTAGTACCTAGCAATACCTACAACACCAGTTGTTTGTTTATTCTTTGTGCCGATGTAATAAAAAAAAAATCAGATAATTATAATTGGGCCCTATTTATTTCACCTATTACAATAGGAATATCCCAATTGAATCATAATGTTTTGTTCTTATAATTTTAAGCAGTAGGTATCTGTAAGTATTTGTTTAAATGGAAATTTAGCAAATAAAACTGGAATATTTAAATGAAATACGCCATTATTTAGCTTAATGATGCATAAACAATAATTCGTTCCCACAATTTCTGTGCATTTCCCACGAATTACCACACGTTCTCGGGAATTTCCGTGAATTCCCGTCACGTTGTATCCCCGGAAATCTCTCAACCTTAGTCATACTATAGAAGGTATTTTACACTTGGCCTGAATCAAACACACGTAATTAAGTTTGCGTAATAAATATTTATTTTATATTTCAATTTAATTTCGATTTGGAATTATTTCACTGCCTGTTATATTTTCATAATAAGCGAAGAGCGTAATAAATAATGATAAATTAACTTTGAAAAAGTGTTTATAAAAGTTGAAAACTTTTTCTGGTGTCGGTTTACGGTTTATTTATATACGTACGTCCGGTATACAAATATTTAATGGAAACCCGCAAGTAACATAAATACCTGCCTTTAACTTTTCATTCAACTGGAACTCGAAGTGCACACGTGAATGATTTCTATTTGATCTTTTTTTGCAAAAAATTAATATAAAAATGTTAATTATTTTATGTTTTTTTTTTTTGAATTTATAAATTATAACACAATAGTTATTGCATGTTTATTATCGTCGATAAACGTTGCGATTGTCCGTTACGCGAACAACAAAACATATTTTAAAATATTTTATGTGAAGAAAGAACTGTCACATAACATAAATCATACAACTAAATAGAAAAAAAAAAAATAACAAGTCCAATATTTGCACGATATAATTAATTTCTGTAAGAATGTTCGGAAAATATTATCTTCGATAATTTAAATTTTCAAATTAAAATCAAGGTTCATTCGTTATAACCCGAAGGTCGAACCCGTTGAACGACGATTAAATATAGGTGATATATTGTTTGATATGGGGTGGTGTGTAATAAAAAAAAACATCGAACTATACATCATATTATGCTATTAAACGTTTCCGAAAAAAAAAATTGTAAAACGTCCAGATGTGTGTGATAGTGGATTGGTAAAAAAAAAAAAAATTAACCCCGTCTGTCAGTAGTATGCACAGTATCATATTATTATTATATTGTATCGGTCACGACCAGCCTGCACCGTGATAATAAAATGCGAATAAAATTAATCGTTGACGTCCACCACCACACCTTACTTGTCAGCATTATAATAATATGCTATTGTCGTACATACACGTCCAGACGACACATTCCCTAGCTATAAATAATTATAATATTATGTAACACCGTGTACAATGCTGCTCGATTGTCTCGGCGAAACCGATGGAATAGTGTACATATATATATATGGTTGACGTTAATTCGTTATTATTGTTTGTCTCGTCCGTTGATTGCGCCATTTGTGCACGGCATTCGAAGTTTTTTTTGTATAAATTCGCCGGAGAAAACGACGCGCGGGAAGAGAGAAAAAATCGCATTAATGACGACGACCGTCGGGACTATATATATCTGGTCGTTTATTATTGTGCCCCTCTCCCTCCGACATAATATCATATATATATATACACTAAGGACACGCACTCCTTGCCATAATACACCATCACACGCTCACTGCTGTGTAGCACACACTCGAAAAATAATGAGATAAATGCATTGGACTTTAACAAGTTTTCTGCGACTAGGACGATCCGATTTTAATGGCGAATCTGCGATAATTCAATTTCCGAGCCAATACCCCCGCGAAATAGGATTTCCGTTTTGTATTTTCTTGTTTTCGCCGAATGCACTTAAACTTATGTTATATATTAATATGTATGATTTTAACAACAATTATATTAGATTAAGATCACCTCGTATAAACGGAATAATTATTTGATGAGCTCGTAATAACGAGATGCTTTTGAAAAATTTAATCAGACGAAAACTGTATATGGACGTTTAAACTTTAAAATAATAAACTCACGTGGCGTGGTCAGTGGTGTTTTTCAATTTTACTGGGTCACCTATTCACAAGCTGTAGGGGATAATAATATGCCGAATATGCTATATATTGTATAAATATATCTTTAATGACATAATTTTGTGCTCGGGATTAGAGGGCTTAGAGAATTTGAAAACTATGTTATTTACTCGGTTTACTGCCGTATTTAAGTACCTATATATATATATATATATATATATATATATATTACACTATTTTGTATATACAAACGTGGTATTTTGAAAGCTATTCGACCGAAAACATTAAAACTTAGTACAAAGGTAAGTTTAGATTTAAAGAAATAACAATTTATTTTTGCGATCAAACATCTGTTGCCTCCACCCCTTTAACAAGTATTATCTTCAAACGATTAAGACACAGGATCCGTTTGTCAGTACACTTTTAACCACAACCAACAACAATTGAAAGAATTTTCTTTAATTTGTTAAGGCTATAGTGAAAAATAAATAAAGAAAATAGTAAATGACATCAAATACAAAGTCGGTAAAAACAATTTCACTTGTTTATAAACAACAGGAAACATGTAAGGGGATTGTAACGGGATTTCATAATTAAAAAAAGAATGAAAACAAACAGTGCCCAATTGTTAAAAACTTTTAAAATGTTTAAAATATTTGTTTTAACTTATTATTTTTAATCATATGCATAATAAGTAATTTTGACACACAAGTTTAATGAAACTTGAAAATAAATTATGATTTTTGTTAAATCTTAAATGATTAGAAACGCCATCATTTTAATAAAATCAATTTTTTTTTTGGGGGGGGGGGGGGGTAAAATACCTCTGTACATTTCAAACGTCCAAAACTCCGGAGGTTTGAATGTATATAGTAACAATGAATAATTAATTTTAAATTTCCATTGCTATATATTATAATTCGAATTACAATATAGTTATATCAAAATCTAATTATACAATGTACATTTAATTAAATTTATAGGTACCTACGAAGATATAAATTATAAGTATGAGTATACGTATATTGCGTTGGTCTTGTCCAGTTTGTTACACCTATAATTTAATGGAGTTTAATTAATTACTGACGATAAAAGAATTAATGAAATAAAATATCAAAATCGTCGACAAAAAAAAAAATACGATTTTCAGATGGCTATCCCATCTATATAGCATTATTAGTACATACAGAGATAGGTAGGTATATAGAATCGTAAATGCCATGTATTTATTTATACATGTTAAGAGAGCTCGAGAATTTTTTTTAATTAGAGTGTGCAAATTATTTTTTATCGAGTGCCAATAATTATATTACTCTTTATATAAGTACATATTTTCTGCCGTTCGTCCGTCGCTTGGACGAAAAAATAAATACAATAATATATGCACGACGAGCCCAGTTGTATACGGCTACCATATACATGCGTGTGTGTGTGCGTTTGTGGGCCGTAATTGACGGATAGAATATATTATTATTGTAGCGTGTGTAATATTTTAGTGGACTAATTAGAAATTATTATGCCCTTGCGTGCATCAACACACGGAAGAGGGGCGGCGGCGGACACGGCCGTTATACCATACGCGTACACAATTCTAAATAATGTTAGCAGCGTTTAATCGTATTCATCAAGATGTTTCGCGTCGCGTGCGATTCGCCCTGAAATTTATACGTAAATGCAACAACCAACGTCCCTGCAGCGGCTGTCTTTGCTCTTCGGCGGTGTAATATACATATTATAAACAGCCGATGTATGTAGTTATAATTTATATACAGATAAACCGTCTTCCCACCCCCCACCCCCGTTTTACCTCCAACAACGAATTTATTCAAACCATAATAATTTTGGGATACTCGGGTGTACTTGTGAGGGGCGAAAGGAGACAGTGTTATTTTTAATTATTTAGATTTTGATACGGATTGAAGAGTGCCCCGAGTCGGTAAAAATTTATTTTTTTCAAATGAGAACTAACCCTTTCTTACCGTAAATTCGTATGTATATAAAACAAAATTTAGAAGAGTAAAGTTTTCTAGTTATTTAAAAGTATATTATGCTACGTACACTGAGGATAATATAATCCTTAGATATAATGGTTACACAAAGTTATTATAAAATATATTAGCTCGAGTATTACCTAATTATATACTAGGACATTTTTTACAAATTTTAAAATATCGATGAATTAATATTAATACCTAAAATGTTCAAATCACTAAAGCCCATTCAAATATATTCCGAACCCATTTTCATGGACCTATCATCCTTAGTAAACAATGTTAAATAACTCGAAAATTATTTATTTGAATAACTTTGATTTAGATACATCAAAATTTTAAAAAAAAAATCATCAAAAATCAGAATTTTATAAATTTATTCCAATAAAGGAAAAATGTGAGTGAGCACGCTTGGTTCTCTATATTTATACAAGATAGGTCTGTTTTCTTTTGATAACCTTACGAGAAGACGGGGAAAAGACCGTGTACCACCCTGTATGAACTATATATATTATATGCATGTGGATATTAGGTTCTTTGTGGAGTTGTATAAATATATAAATAAAATATATTTGTCACATGGTATACGACATTCGTTACCAGTAGAATATGGTTTTTCATTTTTTCAATGGCAAAATTTCTTTGTAACATTTTTTTTACACATTTTACAACTTTCTTTTCATAAAAACTCTGTCAATCCGCTATTTATTCCGCTGAATGCAGAATTATTCGCGTCTCGTTTATACACCAATGATCAATCGCTTATTTCTACATCATTATATTATTTCATACAATATGTAAAATGTGTTTAATATTTTATTTTATTTTTGATAGCATTTGTCGATACGACCTGTACATTATTTGATCACGTACAATGCGCCCACGCGAATACGAGTAAAATTTTGAAAAAGTAATAATAATAAATAATAATATAACGGATTGCGTAAAATAAATGTATACACTTCAACTCCATGCTTTCATTTAACTTTTTAAAGATATTTTTATAAGAAAATAATATAATATAATAATGGTGTATGAGAGGTGGCTTTTTACAATTTATATTACTCTTTGCGATTCAGCTGCACCGTTAGATTTTCTATTCTATAATTGCACCTTTGGACAGGAACTCTTGTCACCATATTGTAATGTGAGTGCTATTTAGTTAAATCTTCGTACTGATTATTAATTGGTTCGCGTGTATAGATACTATACACATATTTTATTGCTTGGCCTCCGTAACGAACAGAGTCGGCGGCCGCTGCGGGACTGGCAGCCACGGTCGGATGATGTTTTTGGTTGATAAAAAGCACGCGACAGTCATTGTTTCACACACACACATATCGTCGGAGAAGAGCTTTTATATATTATAGGTTTTGCGTTTGCGAAAAGGGCGGTGGTGGACGTGTCTGGCGGAGGAGAGACACGGAACGGATCTGCGGGCGGTCGCCGACCAGACTTAATACCTTCGGGCCTTTTAAATTGATTCCAAGAGATGTGTGCGTATACAGTCGTGGTATAAAGTAAGAGAAGTAAAGGGAGAAAAAAACCAATAAAGTGAAAATAGAACAGACGCACACTCACGCACGCCAATATACACACACGCGCGCGCGCGCGCAATCACACTCAGACTAGCGCGATTCGTAGCTGTGGGCCGTAAATTATAATGGTAAATCAAAAGTTCCAAAGTTTCCTCCGTTTACTATTACCTATACTTCCTTTTTCTTTTTTTTTTTTTTTGCTCCGTGCTTTAATATATACCTTTACGCACATAACTGCAGCAGTATACACGCGGGCAATGTATGTAAACGAAAATAAAAAAAAAAAAAAAACGAATTCTATTAAGCCCAGTTGCAGGTTGTGGTATAACGGCTGTCTGTTCGGCGGTGACAGTATTGGCGAGATACATCCCCCGAAGCACTCTCCCACCCCTCTGGTGGGTATTTGCTATGTACACGCTGCTGTTGCTGCAGGTATATCGTAGGAGTTGACGAGCCGGAGCCATGAATAAACCGGGATGGTCGAATTACACTTGATAGAAGTAATATAATATTATGGTCAAACTGCATTCGGGTAACAAGAAGATAATGGTCGAACTACACTCGGGTTGTTCAAAAAAAGCGAATCTTAACAAAAATGTTCGAAAACTAAACACGTTTTGAAAACAATAACTGTTTGGTCGATATTTCTAACGAAACACTTTTGCAGTCTCGTATTTGGGCTTAGGATGTGATTTCTAGTCAGAGATTAATAAATCATTTTCGTCACCAGATTTAAATAAATATATTGTATTTAATGATGTTTGAACACAATTACAAATAGATACTTGCATTCAAAGCAGAAAACTGGCACAATACCTTCAACTACAAGATGTCAGAAAAAAATTAATAAAATCGAAAAATATAGTAACTTAAACGATCAAAAAATAATTACAAAATTAGTGTTTTTTATTATTAAAACTTTAAAAAATAATTAAAAATAATCGATAGTAATAATTTGTTAGAGTACGTAAAACGATTTTAAAAAAAAAATATTATCTCACGTTTAGAACATAATGTTACGTATGTGTATACTGACCAACGACGTAAAAGCTCATTTTTAATCACACCAGAGATCGAGATCATCATTATCACTCCAGTACCCCGTATAAGTGGAAAGGGAAATGAGTGTTTTCTAAACGTTTAAAACCGTCTTCATGCATGACATAATTTTTATCGAAACGTCTTTTTTGAACACGAGTGCAGTTCGACCATTGCTTTTTTTTAAACCTTTTGTGCGATTCGACTAAAACAAGACAGTGCGATTTGACCGAAATAAACCCGAATAAACGAATAATCAACACGCGTTCTGTTTGCGCAGCCGATTGAATAATTCAAAGACACGCCATTGCCAGCGTGGGTGTGTGTGTGTGTGTATGGGTGTGTGTGTTTGTGGGTTCGAGCGTGTGTGGGTGTGCGGCAAGCGCGACAATATTATATACCTAAGCGCGCGTGACCTGTACGACCGGCAGACGTCATTTGCGGCCGGACACGGTTAGATGCGTTCTATGTGTATCCAATGCGGTGTAAAAGGCTTTTAGAGATAATTAAAAAAAAAACTTTGCACAAACGCGAGCTGACCGCCAAGGAGTCGTCGCGCGTTATCGGAAAGAGTGGTTATAAAATATTTAAAAACGAAGAGTAGCCAATAAATTCGGCGGCTCGGTGTATTAGCGGCCGGGTGGAGTGGTTGCAGGTGGCGGGTGGTCCTCGGCGTACCTGTCTGCCGAGGGTAACGAGCTAATTCAATTTCGAAACGTTTTAAACGAAATATATCGGTCCGTCCACGGTGCGATCCGTCCCAAAGATCTCGATAAATTTCAATCGTACAACATATAAGAACGACGAGTCAAAATAGATATTGCAGTATATAGATAATAGGTTGATTATTATGGGGGAGATAAAAAAAAAATATAAATGTGAGCGTATGGTGTGGTGTGTGTGTACCTACACGAAATGCGTAAAGAACGAAATCGTACACGCGTGTACTATGGAGTTGTTCTATTAATATATTAATGCGTTTTCTATACTATTACAGTCTTCGGAACTATATTAAATATATCATTATTGTAGACTTTGAAGAGACACAGAGTGTAAAATGTACTGTTAAAATTTCAAAAATAATATGCCGTGGAACTTACACTAATATTTAAAAGTACTAATTTTTATATATTTTTAGAACAATGCCAATAGATATTGCCTCTGATCATGCTAACTTCGTATCAGCTTTTTCTTTTCCAAACAAATTTACTTAATTTAATAGATTGCAAATAAAATAAAAATAATAAAAAAATATATATGATAATAGTTAATATCTATAACAGTAAACAAAAATAAAGCTTTATTAATATTTCATAAAGACGAAATATTGATTTTTATACTGACGGTATTTTTTGTTTTCATTGAAATAATTAATTAATTGCACTGAGAGACATAATATCAACAAGTGCTGTCAGATATCGTGCCAGCGTCGACCGCGATATCACAGAATATATGAAATCAGAATGGACACCTCGGCCACCCGAAAAAACAGTCAGCCATATTGAATGCAAGCACCAGACTGACCACAAATTCAATATTAATGATTTTTAAATTTCATATATTCCGTGGCGATATTAAACAGGTACCATCAGCAGGTTCTAACAGGAATCGTTAAATACTGGCAAAGTGACAAATAAAGACAAAACTATAGTCTCTTGTATACTATAGATAAACTCAATAGCACTGTAGACACAGTGTAGGTAATTTTAAAAAATCGTTTGTGGGTAATAGAATGTTTATCCTTAAATTGAGTCATTTGTTGCATACTCTGTCCCGCGAAAGAAAGGTACCGTAACCTTACCAAATCTAACCTATAGAAAATATGTTCTAATAGCATAGAGTATATGATTACCTAATAGATATATCATATAAAAAAATAAACTTAAAAGTTATATGACCGGAAAACTAACTCGGGCTGCTGGTTTATTTCACTTTCCCAAGACCGTTTTGCAAGCCGGTATACCCTATATTATCCATATAATTAATTATTTTAAATAAACATTTGTCTGCACACAACTATGCAAAACCGCCTTTGTTAATAATCGTAATGCAACGTAAAATTTTGTGTTTGATAAATAACACTGCAGTGTAATTATGTACAACGATCATCACCCATTACAGTGACCTATACTCAATGTCGATGTACATTCAAAATATTATACAGCAGAGCGATTTCCCCAGTTTTTTCGTTTGAATATTTTTTCTTGATAAAAACATAATAATAGTAGACATCAATTTCGTTTGAAAATTGTCAGATATAGGTGGATAAATAATTTTTATTTAATCATTAAAACATTCCAGTCTTTTATCTGTAAATTTAAATAATTATTTGTCGAAACGTGTAATTTATTTTATACATCGTACGTGACTTGAATATAAATGTACCTGGAAAAGTTATAAAGACGTCTTTATGTGATTAAGATATTTAAAGTATATCGAATATATTCTTCCAATACATTTTTTTCTAATAAGATTAGTCCGTATAAACTACGGACTTCCGTAGTAATAAAAATAATGAAAATTCAGACATTATATTACATTTTTAGGATATTTGTTTTTGTCTATTATAATATGCATATTATACGTATTCAATAAAACAGAAATATCTTTTTATCTTAAACATTATTTATAACTAGACACAACATATATTATAATACCATTAAACATCATGCTTTAACTCTATAAAAATAATAATAGAAATTAATAATATTATCAACCTGTTAATACAATATTAATTTTATTTAAATTATTCAATCAACCATTTTTTTTCTGTAAAATTACTTGATATTATTTATTAAATTCAAACATACATAACAATTTGCATTGCAGATTTAATCTGTTATGGCGTTTTTGTGTAACTTTGTAAAAGCAAATATATTACAGATATACACATTTTGAATTGCTATAAAAATATTTGTTCGCATGCAAAGAGAGTATGAACGTCTCCACCTAAATGTAATATAATCGGTTTTGTGTTTTGTTTTGTTTTTTTATAAATTGCATTTCACAGCTGCTAGTTTAACCCAAAAACAATAAGTTTAACATATCTTGCGGTCTAGATTTGACAATTCTGAATTTCCAAATTATTTGTAAGGCTAATATATCCAATATTCGAAAATCTAATATTTTGTTAATAATCCGTTCTTTCAACATTTTATGCCATGTTACGCAGATATTATTATTTTATTTCAAAGTTCCCAATTAAATAGACAAAATATTTGCAGCCCGTATTATGTAGGTACTATAGATATTTGTTTATTAAATTAGGATTACCGATAACAATATTACAATTTGATTCCATATATATACTTATTTTGTTATTACAAAATATTATGCAATAGCATCAGTATTCTGAATATTATATATCTAATATAAAAAAAAAAATGATAATTGTAGGAGGGAAACAACAATCGGTATTTTTTCGTTTTACACTATTATGTAAAAATCAACTCATGACGAAACAACATAAATGTATTACACATAATATTAATATTGTATTAAATGTCTCCGTGATAATTCCAAAACTTTTTAGTGAAGTCTGACATTTCAAACCATTATGATTTTAAAAAGGTCACATTTTATATATTACATATTATATATACATATATTTTAATAATGTTGAAACCATAAATTAAAAATCATACATTTTTAGTACCTAGTTTACTAAATATGTTGTAAAAAAGATATATAAATCCGAACACCTTTTATACAGCCATACGTTCTTGCAATGGTCTGACACACTTTTTATTTAACTGAAGGTCGTAATTTATTTTCTTGAAATAAACATAACTGTTCAATACGCGTTTGAATAATGTAAACCTATTGTTTGAAAATAAAATAAAATATAAATATATACGTCCCTAGTTCTAATAAATAGTTTAAAAATGCTTTTGATAAAATATGAATATTCGATTTAAATATTTGAATATGAACAGAGTAACGAGAATTCTTGTAGATTCTTATTATTCAGGTAAAGTTAATACAGTACAAAAAAGTAACGATGTGAGTAATATGGGTTGTTCACGTTTAATCTTTCATTGGATTTACGGATAACATGGAAATTTTAAATAAAAAACCTATATATATATATATATATAAATATAAAACTCTTATGAGAGTTCCATTACAAATATAACCCAATCCTTTAGTCATACAACGAGTAATCGATTTTTTTTAAGTAACGTAATATCATGAGCTTTTTAACGTACAATGGCAGTCAAACGTTATTATATAAGTCAATAATCCTCAACTATTACGGAACAATAAAAATTATTAGTTGAGTCATAGCCTACACATGCTGTTTGTATTTTAAACTAAAAACAGTACCTATTCAATTTCAAACATATATAAACACAAAATATGCAAAATATATAACAAGCAACTGCAGAAACATAGCATTATAATATTATATCTAATCTAACAAAAAACGTAATTGTGTGATTTGATAGATTTGTCGGATTTAGGAATTAATAAATAAAGTTGTACGTAAACTAGTATCAGCTGTAATTCATAAATGGATACGTCCTGTAGAGTATTATTACAATATTTTTTATTAAACTTTTTATGATCAATCAAATAATTGAATTACTGACCTTGATTTAAATATATTGAATTTACCGATTAATATAATATTAAATTAAAGCATCACATTCAATCTGGGGAAAACAATTGGTGGTTACTGCAAACAAATAACTAATATAAGTAGGTATAAGTACAGCTGTTATTGTTGTATTGAAATATATGGTTTGGTCAGCTTGACTTTTCTATTAAAATCTTTAAAAAAAATATTTGATTTGTACACATTTAAGTCGTTTAAAAGTTTGTACAAACAATAAAAAATAAAAATATAGGTGAGTCATCATATACGTAGTTCGACAAAAACAGCAACATCTAAACGACTATGGTCGATTGAACATATATGTGAAGAAACCCCTACGTCATAATTTTAAACGCCTCATTCATTTTATTGGTCCATAATAATGATTACTATAATAAATCATACCCCATACCTATGCAATAAATCGTGCACGGAAAAATCAATTTTAACGTAAAATAAAAATAAAATTTAAGGACCGTCAATATAGGATGTCGGTGATTGTAACATTGTACAATATAATAAAATATCTACACCAATTTAAACGTCTTTTAAACAATTCGTAAAATTATATATATATATATATCATGTACAAATAAATAATAATTTTAATAAAGTTTGTATGTCTACAGTTTTACGTAACACTTAAAATCACAAACTATAAGATATAATCAATATTATACATCATATCAAATTAATTTAATAACTGTGTATATCAAGCAATTACCCTATTGTTCACACGAGAAACGCGAGACTAATAATAAAAAAAAAAGTTTAATGGAGCGGAACAAATCTAGTGCAGTAGTGTACTATAATAGTAGTATATTGTTATATTCGCACAGCTCGATTTTTTAAATAGTTGCTCACCACTTTCCGATCACTTAATAGTATATGATAAAAATGTGATGTTTTATTTTTATTCCAGCAAATAAAATTTCTTGCAATAATTATTTACGTTTGATACAACAAATTATAAATATCGTGATGGTTTTGGCGATCATTAATAAATCGTAGAATAACTAAAAACTGTTGTTTTAATACTTATAACTTATTTGCTTATAGAAGAAAATAAAAATTTGTAAATAAATAAATAAATAAATTGTTTAAAACTTTCGTCAAAAAGTTATCTAATGTTATCTAATTTGTCGAAAAGTGCAAAATAAAAGTCATATTAATGTAATTAATATTACGCCTAAAACACGTTGTCTACTTGAGGAGCTACTCGCAGTGATGTTTTAAAACTTCAACAAAATAAGACATTCATCAAAACCTTATACTTATATAATTGCGTTCTTAAACCTTAATTTTTGGGCATGGTTTTAAATCTAGAAATTCGGTAACCTAAAAATTAAAAATTAATTCGGTAAAAATTTCCACAACTAAATAAAACTGGTTTATCCCCAGCCCTCAGCGGTTTGTACGCTATATAACCTTACTTATAACAGTCATAAGTTATCACACTTATTTCTATACCTAAAATTATCTGCAATCATATAAACTTTGCATTTAACCATAACTGCCTACCTATAGTTATTAAGCTTTTGCGTGATTTATGAAATATCTATTATAGAATATATAGAGAATAATATTATCATTATTGGCTAAAAGCAAAATAGCTTTTGCTGTCTATAGTGACTAGTTATTAATAATGACTAATTACCATCGCATAGGATTACGGTATAATATATATATATATATATATATATATATAATAAACATATTGTATATAGAGCATAATATATTATATAATTGTTATATCCTACAACGTATTTGGCTAATTCAACAACCGTCTAAAACAATGGAAAATCAAATACTGTACAATTTCACATCATGATATTATTATTTATCAATTTACTGTTACAAATTATGAATCAACATTTGAACATGGAATCTAAATTTCGTCATATACTATTCGGTTAACATCAGCAATAAACATAATTAGTGGATGTATTTAGATAAATTATTCTTACATAGAAGACAATAAACAGATTTCCCGACATACAAATTCATTGGCGGAAATCCATCAAAATTTCAGTAAGGAGGGAGGGGCCTAAAATTTTTAACGTCGATGTGATCGGGGAGGCTTTGATCCCACACTACTATAAAGTAATCTGTTTTGGTAGGGTCTAAGACCATATTTCCTCCATACGCCCATGATGAAAAAACAAAATACCCTTTCCTTGTGGGAAATCGTGTGAAACAGTCAAACATCTGAGTTAAATCAAATAAGGCAATCGGCTATAAAAATGAAACAGAAATCCAAATACCAGCATCTTAGACGAAAAAAAAATCGCACCAGAATTGGGTATACCAAACCAACACAATATGAATTCTTGATGGCAAAAAGCAACCCATTTGAATGTCAATCGTGTGACACCATTCTAACAATAAATCACTAATTTGACGAATGCAGGCGACAATTTGAATAACACAATATAGTGGAACTAAAACTAAATCATCTTATTGCAGAAAGTTTAGGTCCAGACTTAGAGAATGAAAGTAAAACATTCAGTTCTCTAAGAAAATGCAAAAAGTTGACACATATTATAGCTGAAAACAATATATAATTATTTATCTATTAATATAATTGAAATTATTATGCCGAAACTATCATCATTGTCATACAACCAACTAATTATTTAACTGTAAACATGTATTTATAGGTACTCATAATAATCTTTATTTTGTTATATTGATTTAATGTCATATTGGTTGTTGGTTATCAACATGTTAATATGTTATATATTTCAATATAATATTTATATTATTATTTTTTTATTATATATACTCGGCAACATGGGCTATTGGGCTTATTTATATTATATTGCGTATAGGTGATGCTAATACCTTGATGTTTTGTCAGAGCTGAATTTATTCAAGAGCAATAAAAAAAACGGATTTTTATTCAATTTCTGGACAAGTCTAAAGGTTGTGATTATTTTAATTGTACTGTACGTGTTACATGGAGATATTGGGTCGGTATGCACGTATTTCATGAAAATTATCAAAAACGCATATTTATACGTATATTTAAATTTCTGGTTACGATACACATCTAATCGAAGTTTGTGCGTGTATGTGAAATTTGAACGTTTCAGGTATTAAAGCAATTGATATGTACAGCTCACTATAATATAAGTGTAGACCTTATATCCCTATATATAAAAATTACACAGTGTAAATTTTACTTTAAATATAACACTTTTAATGACAACATTTTCTTAAATTTACTTTCCAAAAATTGTGAATAATCATTATTTATATATTATGTGTTATTATAACTATAGACTAGTTTAAATAAGACCTAAGTGAATGCATTATTAATATATTAATGGCAGTAATCACGTCAATGAAAATTGACTGTTAAAATGATCATTGGTTTCAATTTAAAAAAAAATGCACAGCATTATTTCAAATAATATGTTATACAAATTATTCCAATATCGATAATGCCTATTTTAGTATTTTTTTTCACTATGACTAGGAAATATCGTATTTTCCTGTAACAAAATAATTATAATAAACACATTATTAAACATGACGTATCAGATACATATATTGATATATATATATATATAATATACATTTTATACATCAAACTAAAATCTCAATCCCAGCACGATATAAAAATGTATAATTTATAACGTTTTTTTTTTTTGTATGAGCATCTTTTTAAAATTATTGTTCAATAATAACATAACAGAAAACATAAAAGAAACGAAACGACCAGTAGAATTTTTATCGGTACAGAAAACTCTTTTGGAGCTACTCTAAAATTCTATTCGTGTATTAATTTGAATGACTGTATATATAGTTTATATATTACATAGCCACGGTGAGGATTTACCCTCTGAGATTTTACAATTCCCGGTGTTCATATACCCATAATTCTAAGCCACAATATAGTTCCAGATCACTTTTAGTGAACATTATTATTAGTTACACGTCTTGTGATGCGAAAGCAGTTATCGATCTCTAATCCCCGACTTGTTTCAAATCTCATATCGTTCTTTACATACCTATAATATATATTACACCGAGACAGTCGTCATTGGCCGTTGCACTAAAAACATAATTAAAAATCCATCTTTTTTTTTAAATATATCATGTTATGTAATTGAGTAATTTGGTTGTGTTTTAACGACTGGAAAATAAATGTAAATAATATTTATGTAAATGAATACTTTATTTATTAATTAATTAACATTAATCAACCCTTTATTTTTTTTTTTATAAATTGTACCGTATAAAAACTGAACAATAGATAGGTAAAATAATTAAAAAATTATTATGTTAAATATAAATTGATATCAAATATAATTGTTCTTATGTTAATCAAATATTAATTATTTACTGTTACTGTAAGCTCGTCGGAAGCCCGAAGTGCAAATTATAAGTACATCTTATTGATTTAGTTAACAAACTTTAAATACAACTTAAAAACTTATAATATTATGTAACGGATCCCTTCAAAAAATAACCGATTTTATGTCATGATGAGCGACAAAATATCAAATTAAACAACCATATGTATTTATGTTTGTGTGGAAATCATATATCATATGTTACACTGCCGTTCAAACAACACACATGCATTTACCAGTTGACTCATATTCAAATGTTTGAAAAACAGTATAAACTACATATGTGTATACGACAAATAATATTATTTTTTGGGCTTGAAAAGTTAATAATAAAAAAAAAATGAACACAAGCGGGACACATTCATTAAAGACAGTATTGTGGGCAAGTTTAACTTCACTTTTTAGTGGGTGAAAGTTCGACGTTTTGAAGAGGGTAGTTTATATCCCTCCGGGGTCAAACCAATGGTACACCACAACTTTTTTTTTTTTTTTACGTACACTGACAAGGTACGGTATTCGGTTATTGACGTCGTAATCTATTTTTCACGTTCATTCTTTCGTTTTATTATTTTTACTTCGTGTAACACTAAAATATGATGGGGCCCGAAATTTGTTTTCGTTTCCTATTCAGTAAGCACACACCATTTTCAATAGATTTTGAGACTGAAACCATATAAAATATATATATATATATATATATATTATAGAACGTACAAGTGTATTTAACATCATTTTGTGAGTATATAAAATGTAACTTTTTAATAATTATTTTAAATAAGTTGTACAGAACGACTGAATACGCATGTTTATATATAATTATATATTGACACACTGTATATGTTTTTTAATAAAACCGAAATAATGAAGTTTTTATTTTTGATTTATATAAACTAATGAAAATATAACAGTTTAAATAAATTAAATATTATTTATGAATATAGATTTGAAAAAGAGTAAAACAAATCAATTTATTTGTTGTTTTTATATAAGTAACTTATATTTTACTACTATAGTCTTTGCTCTTTAGATAAAATATTGATAGCATAATACATGATTAGGTACTATAATTCGTCGTGATTTATTTGAATAATGAAATAAGTGAAAATATTTTAGTACTAGGAATTTTAACCCTCTTTACGCATTTAATGCGGTTAATCTAAAAATCGGTATGCAGTAACTCGTGGATCTATAGAATAATAATTTTTAAATAACAGTTCTTCCCCCCTCTCCCTCCCCACCATAATTGAACAAAAAACATTAAAAACCAAAATTTGTGTTCATATATTTCACAACCGTCTTCTTGACATATTTTACTGTTTTAATGTAATCCTTTGGCAGTCAGTAGTAGATTTATTTATTTACCACTTGAAATTTTTATGTTTCCAAACGACGGATATAATATCAGTTAATCACTAATTCTGAATGTTTTTATGAATATTTTCTAAAATTATTACTTTGTCTATCATCACGCGATATGGAAAATAAATTCCATAGATGGGCAATGGTAAATATTTACTACTTCAACACAATATTTACCCGTGAAGCAACAAAATGATAAGGATAACCATGGTCCTAGTACAATATGACCACATTAATTATTGATATTCAATTTTAAACTTCATTAATTGGTGAAATAATCAAACGGAAATCGTGGCAGAAAAAAAATTAAAACACTGTATTAAATTTTATACCATGAATCTCAGGTTTAGAAATATTTAATATACATTGTTTGATAAAATAATTATGAAACTTAACCATAAGGCATAAAGTTTTTAATAAGTTATTAAATATAATTTTATACAAATTATATATATATATATATATATATGTATATAATTTATTTTTATTTTGTTTTAATTTATTCTTTATATAGAAGTTCTATTTGTATGCAACATTTTCTTTGTTATTTAATAATATGGCTCATAAAACAAAGTTAAAAAATAAATCCAATTATATATATATTAAATGCATAAAATAATTTAATCATAAATATGTCTAATATTATTTTAATAGAACAAGTTATTTTTTTAAACACACATAAAATGCCTTGTATAATAATATATTATTATAAAATAATATATATTGTCAATTTTTTTGTATCGGGATGTTAAAAAAAAAAATCAGAAGTTGATAATTAATACAACGGAGAATGTCCAAAAACTCCATTAAACATCATGCCAGGAGAAATGAACAACGATTAAAAGAATTATAAAAAATTCTATCAAATGTAAATTCAATTTAAAAAAGGGTCTGTAAAATAAATAAAATTAAAATATGTAACAACTATTCGCAAAATTAGTCTTTAGTGTTAACAGTGAATCCTTTATAAAATCGCTTAGGAAGTTAAATAAACATACCATTCAAGTTTGCAATAAAGTATGAATACTTTATTCAAAAACCGAAATAGTGATACGATATAAGATAACGAATAAAAATATAAATTAAATTGATACTGTATAACAAAATAACAGGATGAAAAATCAATCACTAATTAATAATATAATACATGTATTATAATAATAATTACATATTATTGAATAAAAATAGGATTCAATATGAGAATATTAACGAATTGTTAAATTTACATTTTGCATAATATTATTGAATTAAATTATATTTACCAAAATCGGACGACTAGTGTAATGAAGTCGATAAGAATAAAAATTATTGAATTAGTTCAATTTTCTTATGACATATAGTTATGAGTACGTATAATATTGTAGTCATATGAATAATATTAGTTGTCAATTATTTAAGCGTGTCATCATTAAAAATATATTATTAAAATAGTATACAAATCTAAAATACAATTATTATGTCTACGTGGCGTGCAGGTGCAGATGCATATTTCGTGCTGTGAATGTATTTCTCTGTAAATGTACAATGATACGTTAACTTCAAAAAAAAAAAAAAAAATTGTGATGTACAAAAAAAAACATTGAATGACAATTGACACAATTGCGTCTATAGTGAATAAAAAGAAAAGATAAGACAAAATATTACTACGTTTCACGAATTCGTCTGAGCGCGGCACAAAAATACAAGAAACAGATGGAAAAAAACCGAGCGCTTGAAAAGGAAAAAAGCATAATATAATGCCATACAGAATATTATGTGTCAACCGTGGTTGAGGTACCTGCGGTAGATATGAACATATCTTGACAAATAAAATGTCGAGGGCAAGACTTTTTTCGAGGTACTTTCCCGTAGATTAAGACGAAAATGAACTGAGGTTTAGCCTTTTCTAGTTGAAGATTAGTCACGACCAAATTTTAGTTGTTGATATCAATAGAATATTAGAAGGGCATACGATTATGCATTCCGTCACGAGTTCGTATAAAAATCGATTTTTATCGGACTGCTAAGATATTGTATAAGACACAGTCGCAAATCGCCCAAAAATATTAGGGGTGCCTAAGCATCAAAGTACTAAACAATTTTTAGAGGAAACAAAGCTGTGAGGTGCTTTGTCCCTCACACTACTCACTTATTGATACACCTCTTTATCCATTACATTTGATATCTCTATTTATAAAATAAATTATAGATTTGAATCAATAATATATAGGGTTATGAATTTATAAGAAAATACACTGCTTTTTAGTTTATTGTATAGCATATAGGTTTCTTTATACAAAGCTTGAACCAATTTTGTAAAATTTGTTAGGCATAAATGAATTTCAAATCTTTTTTTTAAGCATTTTATGCATTTTTTTTAATTTTTAGGTCTTTTTAGCTTTAATAGGTCAATTTTCATTTTTTTAATTACATTTTTCAATAATTAAACAATTTTATTTATCAATTCTTATTAGTTAAAACTTTTTATATACATAATATGAATTACTTTACTAATTTTCGTCTTATGTATTTACATTTTTGTAAGCAAATAAAAATGATTAAAAATATTGTTTTGTTCTTAATACAACTTGATAAATTTTTATACGTTTCAAACGAATTTTAAATGAATTTTTTAATGTTTTTTATTACATTCAATTTACATTTTTCACTATGGAATTTTAAGCAAAACAAATTATTTTTATTTATTAATAAGTAGTGATATAATTATACGTATGTATATAATGTAGTATATATGTAATTTACAATAGACATTTGTTTTCAAGTGTATTTATTTAAAATAATTTCATTATTAAAGACTTCCTACCCATATCTTTATCAATGTGGATAATAAATTGATAAGTCCGATATCTTGTCAGTCTATCTTGACCTATGATTATAATGGTAAGTGTCCCAGATTTTTAATTATTATTTATGATAGTCATTCGATGGGGGGCTAGCATTAAATGCAGAGTGCTCCTGTGATTGTCATCGATGTTATAAGAGTACTATTCATCTTCTATTCTTCGTACGATACGTACAACAATCCACAAGTCACAACTCAAAATATTTAATTACAATGTTACAGGAATAATAGTTCTATTGTCGGCAACTATTTATTTTTGAAATACACATTTTTTCTAAAACTTCAGACATGTCAATGTGCAAGCGATTACGTAAAATAGTTCATCCTTTTTCACGGGCTATTACTATAATAGTTTAATACCCTTATACTCACATTAGTAATCTCGTGTTTTACGATTAACACTACGACATGACCGATGGCCGAATGCACATTGAGTTGCCTATACACCGTTCCTTAGAATCCAGAAATCGTAAGTCCCGACAATATGACGGTGAACTATAATAATAATAAATATCTACACTACCGTGACCATACGCCCTAACGGACTCATCCCTTTTTTATTATCATGTCCCGTGATCTCGAAAAACTTCAAACGGGACGCTTTATGTCCTAGTTTTAGAAGATAGTTCCGTTTTAAAGATGGGTTACTCTGACATCACAACTTAAACATTTCTTTTCGAAATTTGTTCCATACTTTAGTAACCAATTCGTAACCATTCGTAACCACAAAAACCGTTTTTCAGAAACGGGTGCTGGTGTAACGTTACGCCAGCACCTATACCTCGAAATAATGTTCTTAGAAATTTCGAATCTGTTCTAGGAGTTAGTAACCAATTCGTAACCGTTCCCAACTACAAATTTGGAATTATTTTTAAACTTATTTAAAAATATTTCAAATAAATATAATCACAAATTTACGTCGTAATAAAAAAATTACTTCCCTCTTTTTGCTTTAAATTACAAATATATTTGTTGACATGATTTTATTTTTACTTTAATAGGAAACTAAGTTTTTATTTATGTTTCTACAGGACAACCTAACTTTTGATATCACCTATAATACTAAATATATGAAAAAATGCCTTATATTTATTTTATGTAAAATAAAAATAATTTACATCATTGTAATTTTTATAATTTATATTTGATTTAAAAGTTGTATACGAATAAAAATATTAGTATGAATACATAGTATTATAATTATAATCTCGCACCTCCGTAATTTGGGCTGCCAATGACAATGTCGATATACAAAACTTTACTCAAGCACCATAGGCGGAAATCGGGGGGTATAGGGTTATAAGACCAACCACCACTTACATCGATGTTAAAAATGTTAATACCCCTGAAATTTTAATGGATTTCCGCCTATGTCAATCATGTTATCCAAAATTCAGGTTATTTATGTAATACACCGACAGAAATATATAATAACGTTTTACAAGATGTAAAAATATAAGACAACATTTATTAACACTAAAAACTTATATTCGAGATATTAATTTTTAAATACCGAAACGTACGACATGAATCGGGTTAAGACATTTAAACTTAAAAAAGTTAAAATATTATTTTAAGTATTACATCGTACACAAACTTATATTTTACTAAAAAAAAATTATTACTTCATGATTGAATATCCTAGCAAAATGTAAGATGGTGGTCTCAAATTTTTTTTTTTTTGGAAGAGTAAAATATAGTCGTGGAGGCTAGCACCCATGTTAACCAATTAACATTTTTTTTTCACAAACCCACTTCATATTTCCCTACCTAGTAATTAACTATAGATAAATAATGAAACATTTATTTATCTATAAACATAATAAATAATACTAAGTATATGTTTTAAATACTTAAAATTATTACAAGTTATATAATTAAAATATATTTAAATTTAACAACGTCCCTGGGTCAATTGTAGACTAATAATACCGAGTAACCATTAGAATACATAGATGTAACTTTAATTTTTATTACTACATATATTTTAAAAGTGCAAGAAACTTTTTATTATGATTTTTATTTTACATAAAATAAATATAAGGAATTTTTTCATATATTTAATATTATACGTGATATCAAAAGTTAGGTTATCCTGTAGCAACATATGAAAAAAAATTCAGTTTCCTATCTAAGTAAAAATAAAATCATGTCAACAAATATATTTGTAATTTAAAGCAAAAAGAGGAAAGTAATTTTTTTATTACGACATAAATTTATGATTAAATTTATTTGAAATATTTTTAAATAAGTATAAAAATAATTCCAAATTTGTGGTTGGAAATGGTTACGAATTGGTTACTAACCCCTAGAACAGATTTGAAATTTCTAAGTATATTATTTCGAGGTATGGGTGCTTTCACCAGCAACCGTTTTTGGAAAATGGTTTTTGCGGTAACAAATTTCGAAAAAAAATTTTTAAGTTGTGATGCCAGGGTAAAGCACCTCTGTTTTAATCCCGTTATCTCCGTATTATTATATCAAAAAAAAAAAAAGAAAAAAATCAATTTATGAAACAAATATAAAACAATAATATATAAAAATTTGAATTTAAAGTTATAACGGTGTGCATGGTAGAATTTTTTTTAATAAAGCACGGAGGTCGTTAAAATATTAAACTTATGAACAATTATTTTAACTGTTACTGTAAAATATAAAAATCACTATAATAAAATGAGAAGACTTTTTTTTAAGAGTTAACCTAATTCCGATTGTCCTGTTTTTTGTTTTTTAAGTGGTCGCTCTATCGTGTTGTCTACACGAAGGCTGCCTACGGACGTTACGTACACTAAACACACAGGTGTATGAAATTCGATACTGAAAGTCTGAACGAATCGATTGTAGTTTTTGTTTTGGATTTTTATACGATTTGGTTTCTTTTTGCAGTAAATTCACCTAACCTAAAAATAATAAAAACAAAAAAGAATTGAAACCTAAAGGCTAAAAACTATTGCACGTGAATTTAATATACCTATATGTATTGCGATATAAACAATACCGAGATTCCAATACCAATCAAATGTCACGGCTATAGTTCAAACACAATTACAAAAGACGTGTCTGAAAAAAAAAATGAAATTGGTTTATTTATTGACTTTTGAGATGATAGACCAGCCAAATCGTCCACATGTTGTAATAACAGTATTTTATTACAGATCGAATATTGTCGTAAACAAATGACAAGTTTAATATTAATATAAAGTATCATTATAATAATATTGTACATTGTTTTTATTATATTTTATTCGTGTATTTACACAACAGGAATTTATATTATAAGTATAGTTTACGTGCAGTTTAAAGCATGACGTAATACACTTATACGATTTCATATTACATATTATTGTATACAAACTTAACCCGAAAACAAATTTATTTATTGAAAAGTTTGCTATTTAGAGATAATATTTAACGTCTATTATAAAAAAAAAAACTATGATTAATATTAAATTGTATTGGATTTGACAACACCCCCTGAGAGTCCTGGAAATATGCGATAAATCTACGGTTATTATTCATTTCGACAAACGTCAATATGGAAAAAAAAACGAAGAATGACATGCATTGTTTATGGATTTTAACATTAAACAAAAAATATATGTATAGCTATATAAAAATTTGAAATACAGCAGCGACGGCAAAGCGTGAGGATGCGTTTGACAAAACAATTCAATTTTATCGATTCCGCCCTTTCCAATGTATAATATTCTAAGACTTTTTATTCTGACATGACGGCCAATTAAAATATCCGAGTACGCACCGTGCGCAGACGATTTTCATCAGCCGAAGATATTACGTCAAAATTTGTTTGGATAAAATAATAATACGGTGACGCATCTGATGATTGTCGTTGAAATAGTTTCAATTTACATTTTAAAACAAAACTATAAATACGTATGAAAATCGAGCGAGTCGAAATATTTCATTTGAAATAAACATAAAATGTGAGACACAATAATATTATGTATATTACTTATAAAGTGCACGCAAATATTTAATTGATCGCCGTAACATACATTCTAATATTATAGTACCTGCCTACCCAAATATAGAGTCAGAACTGCACCGTAATCTTAGTTATCGTCAATTGTTTTTGTTCAAATTATTTCTTTTTTTTCATTAATTATTTCAGTATTAAAAAATTCACGTTTGTTGCAGTAATCTCAAGTATTTTTCATGCGTATTTCTGATTTCCATTAAATATTCATGTGTAACGAGCATCTGGAATGACGTACCTGCAAAAAAACAGTGAGACAATTGTAGACATCCGGATTAAGGCATAGGCTTCGCAGGCCACAACCGTGACACAAGGTATTTAATTTTTGTTCAGTTGTCATTCAAATTTTACCGTTAAAAAATATTTTAAAAATGTTTAAATCTATAAAAAAATGCTCATTAAAATGTATGTAAATACTATATAATATACAGGTAATGTATAAAATTGGGCGAGTCCTCACTAGACTCGGCTTTGCGAGTGGTTAAAAAATGTTAATTTCAATGCTAAGCCGATCGGAAAATTTTCCCAAAAGTGATTAAATATAAGAATTTATTAAGGTATATTATTTTAATTTTAAAAATAATAGTATAATGTACACTGTAATAATCAAAATCCTGTAAGCCTGCAATTTATTATGAAATATTATTTCATTAAATATGTAATATCGTATTTTGTACGATCTATTTTGAATTTGTGTAATTTCTATCACAATTTTCGCTTAAACTGTAAGGTACTACAATTATTTATAGTTGTAACTTTAAAAATTAAATATGTTAATTTATTTTTATTTTTAACGTATGGGACATATTTCAAAAAATTAATTTCATGAAATTTTAGTACCTTAAACATACATAATATTTCATAGTTGGGAATACTCAAGGCCCATTACCACTGATATAATTTTGTGAATTACAGTCAGATGCAATGTAATTCCTGTCTTTCACGTTTACGTATATAATATTTAAGTTTTTACTTATAATTAAAATGTTGAATTTAAAATACTTCGCTTGAAATTTTTCAACGAAATTATGAAATTTAAATGTATTCGGTTATAGACATAGATAATAAAGATATGGATAGGCTATGACTATGGTAAATACATTTGATGCCGCGGTCTCGTGGGGGGGGATTGGTTATAGATGATTAGAAATGATAATTGATGATTACTCGTCATAGAAAAAATCAATAACGAGTTTAATATCAACCAAGATTTACGAATTATTTATGGTTATAAATTAGACATAAAGTGATATAGTATTATATTACCGGTCGTCACTAAGAACATATTGTCCCCCAATTGTCTGTTATTTATTATTATTCGATACAATAAACTATATAATTCAATAAATAAATGAATGAAATTAATAAAATACATTTCACGACATTTTAAAATCCCAATTATAACGATATATATGTTCCGCGGTTTCGAGACCTCGGAAACAGTTTGGAACACTTTTCTTAAAAACTGTACAATACGAAGGGGGCACGACATGCGCATATATCCGGTTGGGCACCAAGCTTTTTATAATCCTGGCCGGGACGTTAATGACATGATAACGATATGCCGGCTACAGTATTGGTTGTGCGACGAGAGATTGTATTAACACGGTCACAATATTATTGTACAATACTACAGGTAGACTGTTACGACAAGTGTGGAGCCCGCGGGTGTGTACCGCGCACGCACACAAATGCCACTGCTGCGAACGCGACACGCGGCCGCGCGATGGGCGCGAAACGAGCGGCGTCGCGGCTGACGGGCGTTCGCAATAATTAAAAGTCGTATTACGTCTCGGCCAGATTTTTACCCGAGACGTGACCGAATTTCCCGGCCGCGCTATTGGTCTGGGGAAATCATCGGTGCCCGTCCGTCCCACCCGGCGGATCTCCGTCACGTTTGCAGCCCCGAGATTGTTTTCGCAGCGGACCCCGAAGAGACCGTGTGAATAAAGAACAGGGTGTCGCCGTGTGTGTGTGTGTGTGAGAGAGAGAGAGAGAGAGAGAGAGAGAGATAGACCGAACACAAAAGTACACACATACGTAATTATAACAACGTTGTTTCCGAGATTCGTAAGTGCGCGTTTTCCGTCTTTTTTTTCTTTTCCTTATGATTAATCGAAATGCGCGTATTTGCACGCAGTGCCGCTACCTACACATAATAACGCTATCGCGTAAATTCTCCGAACGCTATCGCGATTCACTGGCGTGATTTTTTTTTTTTAACCTTATTTCCCGGCGCCCACAAACGTCTGTGTGCAAAAACGATATAATGATGTGATCCCTGGGGTGGGTACGCGTATCATAATAATATGTACGATCACTATTCAAACGCAAACGACACGCATTTTTACATTATTCGTTTTGTTGTCGCCATTCGATGGTGGCCGTGGGCGTAAATGAGAAGCGTTTTCGGCGGAAAAATTACGTATTTAACCTTTAGTCAAGCGCGCCGTATAAGACCATATTATAGACGCGGGCTTGGGGTAATTATTTTCCGTTCGAATAAAAATACGTTTTTCTTTGCATTACTCAATTTTTAACCACTATTTACTGTATATTATTAAATTACAAATTATAAAATATCTTTTTTTTATGACATTATATAAGTATATTAATTAATTGACAACATGTGTGTATTACAAACGTAAGAAAAATTATAATACCCTTTATTATACAAATGACATATCGTTTATTTTACATTTAAAAACATTAAAATTATGAAGCTTCAAAGCAATCGGGGCAAGTCTCTATTATATGGTCTCTGCAGATGATATATACGTATACCTATTATAAATTATCTTTACACGTCTTTTTGTTACTATATACGTAATTACTAATTTTTACTATAATCGGCCGTCGTCTCGTGTATACCGGTTACGTTTCATCAAACAAAATACGGCGATAAGAGCGACGACGACCGACGAAAATAATGTATTACACAATATATAGGTATTATAGTATAACAACAAGACGGGCAACGTATTACAATATATAATATTATTATAACAGTAAAACTAATAATACAAATCAAATAATAACTTACCAGTCGTGTACAAACAACCGAGTAAACCTTTTACTTGCCGTTCGTTTGTATGAGCTACGTCTCTTTCTCTGGCAAAATTTGACTTTGTTTTAACTATATATATATATATTTGTACAGAGCACGATATGTTCTGCCATAGGAGCCATAAAAAAAATGTACCACGCATCGATTTCAGTGTTTGCATCTTTTGCCATATTAGTCACACCTGGTTTTTCAGCTATCTTGTTGCAACTTGGGTTTTTTGTCCTCTGATTTGGCTTGTGACGATTCCATTTTGTCCCATCTTTTCCATAAAAACACTCTATACGCATACTTGGTGGAAATTCGTCGCTAGATTCACGATAACTTTCGCAACCTGCGATAGTATTTATTGAAAATCATTGTGAAACTCATCGTCCGTCGATTTCCCCGATTGTGCAGTATTTAAACTTTCTAATATATTATCATCACATTCGTCAGTAGAAGATGAACCACCCCAAACCTCCTCATCACTTATCTCATCCAATAAGCATGCAATACGGCGGCGTTTTATTTCATCCATATTTAATAATACGACTAATACGCGCACGGGGTAAATTTTTGCCGAACCACAAACAGAATCACTTCAGTGAACGATTACTCACGTACTGATGTTATTAAATCCAGGTCGTTTTGTTTTTGTGATTGTATGATAATGACAATGAGATAGCACGAACCTCAAGAGTGTGGAAAATCCAACAAATAATTTATAAGATATTAAAAATAGACTGGGGTAAATGATTACCCCGCGCGCGTCACTAAAGGATAAAATGAAAACTAATAATAACGTTCAAAATAATATAGACACGTTCTAGTATAGTATCTCATGATGAGTAATGGGTGGGTATAATTCACGTAAACAGAACAATAATATAGAAGACATCTATATGGCTAGATCACGGCTTGAACTATTGACATTTTTTACTGTTGACCTATATAAATCTATATTGAAATATTACTTATATATAACAATATCTATTATTCTTTGTATTTCCCTTGAACAAAATTACTGGCTTAATATATTAATAATTACAATATAGTTTATAATTAATTAAATATCATTTCATAATTATTATTATTTGAACATCGATGTTAGTGAATAATACTGGATACTATCATGGATGTAAGCGTATACTTTAAGTCACAATTTATTAAGAAGCAGCTAAAAAAAAATTATTTTATAATTAACAACACTCCTGCATAAATTAATTTTCAAAAAGTTATTAACCATATTATACTGTGAGTTAATATTGTAATATAATATAATTTTTAATTTTAAAAACTCAAACATTTAGTGTGAAGTTAATCATAATTACAATGTATTTATAAACAAATAGTTTGCTCAAACCTAAATTAAATAAATTGACTTTTCATTTCAATAATACTATTTGAATATAAAACACGAAATGATAAATATCAATATTATTATTAAATTGTTATTATTTAATTTAAAGGTATATTATAATAAGGAATGTTTTTGCAATACTCTAATACATACATATTAAAATTTAATATGTCTGCCGAAACAATATAATACTTTAAAATCACAATATCATGTTATAAACACGTTGCATAATTGAATTCTGAATTTCATGAATTTAAAAAATAAATAATTGATTCATCATTGAGTACTACTAGTATACATTCTATTAAGAGTCTCGCGTACGTAGTATGTATAATGTATATTATATTATTGTGGTAACGAGATGACGCATATTATAATAAACTATTTCGTTAAGCGTCGTCAAGACGATAACAGATAAAAACTTATAAGCACAATCGAATTCGGCGTCCAGCATATTTTACGTCGTAGTACTATCCTATAAATGACTAAAATATTGGACCAAGTCCAAGTCGATTCACTACGTCCCCCGGACCGTCAATTTGTCTAATATGAAACGTCGGCCACCACACGCTGAATCGAATTAGTATACCATATAATATATACCGCGTTAAGCTTGGTTATGTTACCACGGTAAGTCCAAAACATTATATTCGATTCAATCGAGACATCAAGGGTCCATCTTTCAACATTCGGCGCAGAGACGATTTTAAAGTAGATAAGTATAATATATATATTTTGATGGAGCGATACACTGATGGTCCAAATCTATCAACTCTACCACATCAATGGAACCAGTGGAGTATTTACGATTTCATTCCGAGTGGTAATATCAGAAAAAAAATTGACGTATCACAGAGCATGCGCTAAGAAAATTTTAGAACTCCACATTATGTTTTACGGGAGTGAAAAAATGTGCTTTAAAAATGTTTAGTTTTTTAAGATCGAATTATTCACAATCGAATGAATGTATTTACAAAAATATTCGATTTCTAGTACGAGAGACATCATGAAAAAACAATAAGTATATTTTCCAATTGCTCAGATAATAAATAATACACATAGTTACAACTCAGATAACATATTATAGAAGTTAGAACTTCATAAATCTTGATTATTATACCTGTACGTAAAGTTGTAAGTTGTTAAAATACTCATAGTTTTATCATATATGTTTAACAAAAAAATACTGTATTTTTTTTTTGATTTCATCATATCTCCTCCCCTTTAACCCCCCCCCCCCCCCAAAAAAATAAAATATATATATATTGGAGATTCAATGCACCAAAAGTTGTACAATTAAAACGGCCTCTGATCCGATGGAGGATTAAATGTCTGTCACTCTGAGTGGCACATTCAGGTCAAGAGTTCGCGAATATAGAACGCCTACATAGATGATTGCTACGACACGACACAGGTTTGCGTCTGTTTCAAAGGATTAGCATTTCCAAAACTGTAATCGTAAAACGTAATGTCAATCGTATGGTGCCATTTCCGAATCGATATAATAATACGTTGCAGTGCATTGATCAATTTTAAAGTTAATGAAACCCTTATTCGGGATGTAGTGCGTTTTTTTTTTTGTTTAATGTTGTATTCTACGACTAATGAAAAGTTCACTGAAATATCCTCACCACAATATCACGAATTGGAGTTTCTGACTTTTAAGTTGTTGAGTACATATCATGTGAAATTTAATGAACGGAATTTTGTCGTTTTTGGTTTATGAGTAATATTTTTTTAAAGGCTGGATTTGCTCGGTTCCAGTCGTATAAAATTTAAATCAACGTTCAACATTACAAATACAATCACTATTTAAAATAGCGCTCAGATTCGAGTACACAAAATAATAATAATCATAATAATACGGTAGAACGATTACGATTTACGATGAAACGTGTATCACCATAACCATTCCTAAACGATAATACTTATAAAATAAGTAACATAATATTTTGATAGGTACTATAATTTACCTATACTTGTTATCAATATGTAATGGGTGTGGAACACCATTACAGTTTTTATATTTTTATAATTATAAGATCACATATAATATAATATACTATACATATATACCAGACGTGTGTGTCATCTTACATTCATTTTGTAATATCACAAAATCCCACTGCGTATAGACATAACTATTTCGATTAATAAATGAAATGTATTATAATAATTGTTCGGCCTACCAGACATACGGGAACCGTACTATAGTCTCGTTTCATCGCTTACTACGTGTATACGTAATTACTACCATGTCATCGGTAAAGTAAAATAATTTATATTACATATATTTTATTTAAGTATACGTTAAACTGTACTCGGTATAACTATAAATGTCTTGTCTAACATGCAAATCCTCTCATATTCCCCAGTTTGATATAAATCTGTCACTACGGATAAACCCCGTAACCAGTGATAGACAACGTTTAATAGTTACTGTGATACACCACGTAACAAGTAAGTTTTCGGCATAATATTTTGATATTATGGTTATATTGAGATGATTATAGGTTATATTTTAAGACTTCTCTGTTAACACAATTAATATAATGCATTTTATTTAAAATATATTTTCAAGAAGTTCAATAATTTTTAATTATTAATCGTTCAAGTGCTCGCGAATAATTTAAATAGGCTACAATTTGTGTTTACTCATGATGCAAAGCAATTTGCAACTTTATAAGCATTTAAAAGGTTATATATATATATATATTGAAGTAAAGTTTTCAATAATAAATTATAAAGTTCTTAATCAATACACGCGATGTAAAAAAAAGTGTACAATTTGTTTTATAAAACTTTAATAGGAAATTGTTAAATAATATAAAAATTGAATTTAAGACGTGTTTGGTTTTCCACCAATAGTTAATAAACTATATCAACAAAATTATTAATTGTTTGTTTAACATTTATTATTCATGATATTTTTAAATTAATTTAATGAGTGCTTAATTTATCAATAATTTAAAATATATTTCTATATACTTCTTAAAAATATCATTTTTTTTCAAACATAATGAGTATTTAACAAATCGATGAATATCGTTTCTCCAAACTTTTGGGGTGAAATTATAATTAAATCGTTTTTAAGTACACAGAACATTCATTTTTAAATTATAATAAAACATGAGATATTTAAGTACAAATTGTAAGTTTTCACAGATATTTTTTAATTTATTCTAATAAAATATTCAAAATAGTGTTATTCTTTGATTAAATATGCTATTTTATCGAAATTTCAACTCTAAATGTCTTAACAAATTATGCATAAATTAATTTAAGATTTTTGAGTTTCAGTAAGAACTATTTATGAGAAATCTTGTATTATTTTTTCAAGCCTTAACTATAAAAATTGAACACTATAAATTTTGAACTACAAAGTTACTTGCAAATTTTTATGATGTTGACAAAATTTGAACTTCAGAAGCTTTTAAAAAAAGTAAGTGAAGTATAATAAATGTAGGCATGCTATGTTTACTTACTTCACCTACTTTTTTTTATATGCTTCAGAAGTTCAAATGTTGTCAATATTATCATGAAAATTACTAGATATTTTTCCTCTACAAGAAAAATCTATGAATCAAAAATATGTTTTTATTATGTCGAATGTCATTAATATATCTACTTTACAAATAAGAAATAAAAAGTAGTAAAATGGTAAAAAGTAACCATAGTAACAAAAATCTTACGGAAATTTTCCTTAAAATAAAAAAAATTGTATCTGGACCGAAAACATTTATATATAAAAAAATCCTGACTATGTCTTTTTAATATTTTTAATTAATATATAATAAAATAGTAACATAATATATATGAGATCTTCTATTAAATTTTTATGATTTTTGTCCGAGCTAAAACATTTTAATGTCTATAAATAGCTTAAAATTAGCCTGACTATTTTGAAAATTGCATTGAGTTTAGCAATTATAATTTAAGTAAAAGTTGAATGTAATATGTTATATGCATTATATCTTTTATAAACATATTGTATTTAAATTAAAGGTTTTATAGATATTTTATAGAACTTTATCAAATAATAGTCACTTTACTCTTGTACTTGCGGGGAAATCAATTACTATGCGATATTAAAAAAAACCATGAGCCTTATTACGTGTACAGTGAGACATTAACAAACTATAGTTAGTTAAATATTTATAACTTTCATAATTCTATTTTTTGCTTTCAATTTTTTTTTAATTTGGTTTAACCATTACTAAAACGTAAAATAAAAATAAAAACTTGAAAATAATAATTAAGATGATTCGTAAATCTTTGTCCGTATACCTACATAAAAACTTGATAGAACAAAAAATGTTAATTAATGTTATCAAAAAACTTTAAGTACATTTTTAAAATAAAATAAAAATTCTCTCTGAAACCGAATAAATATGGTATAAAAATAAGTATAAAATATTTAACACATTTTATAAACTAAAAAAAAAAATACGTCTGAGTTGATAAATTTTCCATCATTTTAATAAAATTTGATTTGAACGAAAGAAAATAATCGCATTACACTAAGCAATAAATAATAATTAACAATGAATTTTTTATTTGGGAAACATGATGGAACTACAGAACGTTTTAATAACATCATTGAATCATTCAAATGATTAAATAACTGAGGATCTTCTATATTAGACGGTTGATGAACGAAGATTTATGTGATGAAATAAACGAACCCAAAACTGTGAGTATAATAAATATATATTTAGCTATACCTAATAAAAACTGATAGTTCATTATTATTATTATTATTATTATAGCCAGATTATATCATAATATATCAAATATCGCATATCAAGGAGTTCACAAAACCACTTGACAAGTTAAAAAAAACATTTGTAAAAATGTTAATTATCGATGATAGTAGATAAAAATTATATATTGTTTAAACTTTTTTTTAAAAATTTAATTTAAATCAAACATTGAAAAAAAATATATGAAAAATTAGCTTCTGCTGTATGGTATATTTCAAATATAATTATTTACCGTAATAAATATTTGTATTGAAATTGAATTGAATGCTAAATCGGTGTATACGAAAATCGATTCTGAACTTAGACGATCTTAGAGGAATTCAACATATATTTCAGAGGATAGTTGATTTTATGTTAAATTTATATTATTAGTAGTACTTACTTAGTTCGGCGTATAGACTGAAATAATTTTGACGAAAACATAGCCTATAACATATTAAACACATAAAATGTTTAGAAACGTTCGTACTTGCTGAATACAAAATAATTGAAATCCCGCGGTGTATTAATAAGATAATTTATTTGAGTAATAAAATAATATTTTTATGTTTTATTTAGGATAAATAAACATAGAAATGAAAACAATAAATTGCGTAAAGCAAAAGCATTTATAGAATTTAATTAAAAGTGCACCGATCAATAAATAAAACACGGTTTAAATCACAAGAGGTAATAAAGAAACTTTGAAAAATATCTTTTTTTCCTTTCAGACATACATAGAAATACATAGACACAAATCACGTAATACGTGTATATATACATATTGTATACGAGTATGTATCAAAATAAAATGTACAGCTACCGTCTGTTTCTCGACAAGCATTAAAACCTGCATATGTACATTTGAAATGAATCGTGCACGATCGTTCTGAAATGGTTAATTTATAATGAATTTGTTAGAGTGGTAAAATGTATAAGTAATATAAACCTATTTCGGGGCAATACAAATAACAGGAGGTTAATATTATACCTATAATATACGCGTATTCATAAAAAAAAATCTATGATACTGCTGCAGTTTCCAGGTGGTCCATTAGGATGGGTGTCTATCTCTATATTTAAGACCAAAGACAAATCGTTTTATTCGAAAATCGACTTCGGTCAACGTGGATCACCCAACAATATTATGATTAAGATTATCTTATTGTCTGGAAACTGATGGTCGTTATAAATGTTTTTTTCAGATTTTTAATAACTTGTGTGATGAAATTTGAAACAATTAAACATTTTTTTACAACTTGAGTCCGATTTCCCGTCGAGAGAAAAATCACTGTTTAGTCACTATTTAAAAGTCTCTGTCGTATACGCCCAATCCACGCATTTTTTGAAACTACCCGTGAATGTGTAAACTCACATAATCGTTATTGGTTAATCGCCAGACTAATTCCAAACACGCAGCTGCGTCAATCCGTTTCAATCCAAAACTAATACAGGTGTCTTATAATAAACATCAGTTACGTACACGATTCACAGAACACGATTTTTAAGGTTGATCTTGATAGGACTCGTGAATACCGACGTGTACATGACACAGTGATGATTAAACTCAAAAGTTTTTGCAGCCCATCATTCGGAGTCCATACCGCCCCACTTGTGATACGCTCCTTGTTCCTTAAAAATGTGGTCTTTTAAACGTCGTTTCGTCACTTGTATTTTTACTCGGTATATAAGAACTATATAATCATCGTGATCGGATAGAAACGATCTGTATAGTTAAACAGTTTAAAAATAATAACATTTTATCTTACAATTCAACTTCAATGGTTAGGTATTATAATATATTATGTATGTACATATAATTTTCTTTATCAGTACAGTCCCATTTGCTTAAGAAAGCGTATTTCTTATTGGTTGATTAAATTTAACATGGATGGTCGGATGAGTTATTGTCTTTCCTGTTCATATTCCAAACATTCTGCTGTAATAAAACGTGTAGGTACTCGGATGTTACCTGGGTTCAAAGAGATCAGCAAGTAAAGTTATAGGTAACCGCAGATAAGTTAGACAAGCCCGCAATATTGTTATCGATCCGCTTAATGCATATTAATTTATTAATAATTAACGAACGGTAAAGTGATTTGTACGCAAAAATCGACTTTTGAAATAAAGTTTGAATAAAATAAAACAATAATATATATTTTTAATGTACGCGTGTATGCTTTTGGCGTGAAAATCGTTTCGGTGACCGAAGGTAAAGTAGTGTGGTAGGGTAGTACGCTAAGGTAGTATTAACAGTGGGGTCTTGTGCGTAAAAAAAAAAATAAAATAATAGTAATACACCAAAACCACTCTGTGCGTAGGAGGTAGAGGTGGCGAAAACGACAACGGCGACGTTGCCCAAGATTTAACACGTCAAATGCAGTGGTTATTGAGGGTACCTATCCCGCGGCACCGGAACAACACGCGATTTCCATACGCATTTATAGCCCCACGCGATCCGGAAGATACCTAAACACTGTATGTACATTATATACACTCGCACATTACACAACCTGTATATAGTAGGTACGGTTCGCGTTAACAAGATTTATTTGCGGACCGTCGGCGGCATCAGGTGCTGAGGGCTCCGAGTTAATTAGGCAATTTCTGGGCTCTCCCGGAGGTGTAATACGCGTGCAGTGCGGCCGGCGCGGCGCAGGCGGCGACGGTATGCGCGCTCATTAAGATATTCAATTTCCAAACGCTCGCGATACGCACGACGACTCTATACGGAAACATCGATTCCAAGGTTTTCCAATGTATTATCGATTAGGTATATATTACGATTTATTATTATTATAATATAAGGACGAACTAGCAGAGTAGATATACCTCCGCAGAGACCATAGTGGCCGTCGATGGGGGTAGGTGGAAGGCAGTGGTTTTGCGTACCTACCACCGTAGATCAGGACCGGATAAACTCTGTGTGTGTGTGTGTGTGTGTGTGTGTGTAAAATAATATTCCAAAGCCTTCGGACCTCATTTGCCGTTGCATAATTTCGAGTGAGAAAACGACGTCTCGTCGTCCCCGTTTCCCGTCGAACCGTTTTACCGGAAGGTAAGTAGCTTAGTCGAGTATAAAAAGTACAATTTATTGTAAAGCTTTAGACTTAAGAAAAAATATAGTAAATAAAAGTCGGCGTGGGTAGATGAAAACGTTTTTATATTACTTTTTCGAAAAGAAAAAAATCTTATTAAATTTAATAACAGTAAGTTATCAATGACTTATTTCATTCAAGGTTTCATTTTAAATTTATTATATTAATATAATAATAATGACAAATTGTATATTCGATGAAAGAAAAAAAATAAAAAAAATTATGTTTTGGATATTTGTATGTGATATTAATGATTTTTTTTTTTACATTTTGTAAATAACATAGAACAGTGAAATTGTATAAAAAAAATACACACATTGGTTTTAATTTATAAATCGGTTCTCTCTTTTATTTTATACATATTTCGTTGGACATATACATATATGTATGTGCAAGCCCCTTAAATGTAAAACCCTTAATCCAGGAATGCCTAGGTGATCACATTACGTTGCAGCTTCGAGAGAGGTAAAAAAAAAAAAAATAATAATAATGAAAAAAATTGAGTGCCCTACGACGGAGAACGATACAGCAACAATAATACTATTATACGCACAATATTAAATTATTTTATGTGCAATAACCGTAATAACACTAATAATAATAATAATAATAATAAAAAATATTAATAATATAATAACAATAATGAAATTACCGTCGCGACCGTACGGCGGACATTGTCGAGCCCAGCCCGGTCATATAATGGTTCAAAAGTCCTTAGTGCACGCGACTTTCCGTCGTCAGACCATCACCGCTGCCACCACCGTCACCACCACCGTTTTTCAATGCGACAAAGCCTTTTTGACTTCAAAGACGCCAAACAAAACATTTTTTTTTTTTGGCGTTAAATATACACAAAACAGTCCTTTGAGGACGACTACGGGGTGACTGATGTTGGCCCGCCGTCGCGATCGTCGCCGCATCCACCGCCGCAGAGCCAAAAAAAAGGCGCCCGACTAATGAACGACGATTGTTTTCGAAACGAAGGGAAAATACAAAAATAAAATGGCTGCTACGACGCTCCGCCGTTCCACCGTTATGGATTTACGACCGTCAAATCGGCCTTGCCGTGGAACACCATCGATATCTGCCATAATTATATTTTGAACTCGCAGTTTCTAGAAATAGCTGACTAGATATATCCATGTACTTAGCAAACTGTATTTGTTAACTCCGCGCACGATTTGCAAAATGTTTGAGTGAAACCGAGGGGTCAAATTCACAGACGTAGATTTGAGATTATTTACATTGCATAATATACATTGGCAATCATTGTAAATTATGAACACAATAATAATAATAGGCAGGTTATATGTTTAAGCCTAGGCGTGACGAATAAATTGTTATTGAATATATGAGTACCTAATTTAAATAACGAAATAAATGTAAAACAGGATGGTTGTTTTTAATATTTTTCCAGTGTTCACCCAACGTTCAACAACATTGATATACTTAACATTATATTATAAAATACATACAACCAGTGGCGTATTTGTAAAAGGTGTAGAAGGTTTTCATCACTCTTCTTATATAAAGAAAAACTTATATTATAAGAGAAGACTGCAGTACTAAAGCATTGACAATAGAAGTTTCTATTTTTGAAAAATTTTTGTCATCCTAACGTAGATCAGATATGTTGAAAAAGTTTTAAATTGTTACAGCTTCAGGGCTACATTGTACATCATTATATAGTTTTAAAATTTGTCAATTTTTACTGTTTTCAATCCCTCTAATACATACGGGAAATTTTATTCAGCGTTGTGTGGCCATTTGTATGTATATCATTAATTTTGTTTTTACCATTCTATAGAGTCTTTAAAAATTATTATTTATAGTTACACCACTTTAAAAAAAATGCAAATATGCAACCTTTTAAATATTTTTTTAAAACGCATATTAATATTAAGTTTCTATTGATTTCAATAATATACTTACAGTTGTATTGATGTACATATTTTATAAAATACGTAGTGTACCTACCTATAATTAAACAGCGTGCTTGCCGTCGCGCTGTGTCGTTTATATGAATTCATTCGGGTTTCTCGACAATTTATTGTGGATAATAAATGCAAATCTATTCGGACGAAAGATTTATTTATTTACCGTTTTTTAAGTGATTTCGTTTCCGAGTGTGATTAAAATAATTTGTTTAATTATTAACGAATTCCCGAACATTTTTTTTTGTGTTGTGTTGAGTCGTTGTTTCCTTTAATGTTGACACCGAGTAAGTGTAAATTATTCGTGATTACCGAAAATGTATATATGTATATATAAATGTATATCTACAGAGTTATGCTCGGTGCTGCAATATTCCTCTTTACACAATGGTTGGAATTATAACTGTTAAAATGTATTAACTACCTACCGATTTTTGATCCATTAAAGAGTTTCTCAAAATAACAACTATAGACCACGATGCAGCCAGTAAGTACATTCTTAGTTTTTACTTTTTAAAATCCTATATAATATTATCAGTTATAACAAGAGCAAAGATTATGAATTGACAAAAATAAAATAAAAAACTATCAAAGTTCATTAAAATATTTTTTCTTGCTTCAATAATAGTTATCGTAAATAAGTTTTTTCACAAAAAAACTATAAAAATCATTAATTGTTTCTCTGTAAAATATACTTTATATTGGTAAAATTAAAAATTTCAAATAAATGGAAAGATTTTTGAAAAAGGTCGGTAGGATACCTCATTACTGTACGGTGGGTGTCGAGTGGAGTCAATGTTATAAATTTGTTAAATTTGAATTCAATGATATAAAATCATTATATACGAAAAACGATTTTGAGCGAAAACGGTTTATTAACCTACATATATAAGTGTATTTTATGATATTATTGCTATTAAAATAATTATTTTTACTATTAATAACACAATGGGTTGAATTAAATATTGCAGAAAACATTGCATTAAAAAATTTCATTCGGTGTATAAAGTATAATAATATACTTTAAAAGTTTCAAGCACCCACGAAAAATATTTTTAAATTACAACGAAATAAACAACATTGTTATTTTTCATTTAAATATCTAATTTCGTCTAAATGTGAACTTAAAATATCTATAAGAAATTATTTCTTTTTAATTTTTTAGTTACACTATTAAATACTTACGAAAATATTGTTTTAAATTTTCAATTCTTAGCTATAAAAACTGATCATTTAATTCACTTTTAACTGGAAAATAAGATTTTGATGAATTTAGTCAAAATTTTAACTTTAAATGCTTATAAAAAAAGTGAGCATTTGTATCTTAAATAATTTTAAAACTACATTTAGAAAAACTTTCAAAAAAACTTTTTTAAATTTACAATTCTTAATTATAAAAATTGAACATTATATACATTTTTAACCACAAAATAATTTAAAAATTTTCTATATTTTGATGTCCAAATTTTAACTTAAAATGTCTATAAAAAAATTATTTTTTTAATATATTTTTTAATTTTTTGATTACATAATAAACTCCTTACGAAAAACTTTGTTTTAAATTTTTAATCATTATATAAAATCATTAGATATAAAAACTGAATATTTTATACATTTTTAACTACAAAACAATTCACAAATGTTCGATGATAAATTTCGATCAAAATTTGAACTTTAAATGCTTATAAAAAAAATTGTGTCTATGTATTTTTATTATTTTTTATCTGCTATTTTAACAATTTATAAGAAATCTTGTATTCAATTTTCGAGAAATTTCAACCAACAAATTTTTTTTATCGATATTTAAAGAAAAAAAAAATTTACAATAACCAAAAATTCCTTAGGTCAACAATTAGCTCAAAAATTACCAAAATATTTTTAATTTTTTTTTTTTGCTTATAGAAAATAATAATCTAAATATTTGTAGACATTTTCAAATATATACAGTTATTCTTTTTTGAATTATATCGAAATTAAAAAATTGTTCCCTGAGAAAACGGGTGAATATTCAATGTTTAATTTCAAGCACTCATAAAAAATTAGTTTGGCTTTCTAATAAATTTTTTATATTTTAAAAAGATAGAAAAACTTATAAAGTATTTCGTGAATAGAAATTTTTTTATGAATTTCCTAAGCAAAATTTGCAAAATTTCGTGATTTTTACGTATTTTAACGAAACATCAAATTTAGATGCTTATAAAAAACTATTAGAGACTTAAGCTTAAATTTATTTTTGATTTTCACTTACAACAAGTTATAAAGAACATTATATTACATTTTCAAATTATTGACCGACTGAAAAAATGTTTATCGGCAATAATAAAAAAAAAGTAAAAATAAACCCAAAAATTAATTATGTCTATAAATAGCTCAAAAAAAAAAAAAAAAATCAAAACATAATGTACATTTTATTGTGCATAGAAATTGCTTATATAAACATTTTGTGAAAATTTCATTTATCTACTGCGTTGTTACACCAAAATCAAAATCGATTTTGTCAAAAATTGGCTTCGCGTAAAAATTCCCGTTTTTTGCTGTTTTTTATGACGTATTTGAAAATTGTGAGGAATTTTTTACTTTTGACCCCCCAAAGTATCAACTAGATTCACTTTCCTACCAAAAAAGATGCTGATGAAGAAAATTGAAACACCTTTACTGCCTTAAAACGTGATGATAGACAGAAAAAAACACACAATATTGTAAAATCAATACATTTATTGCTCTGCTCAGAATTTAAAAAAATTACCAATTAAAATAACTAGTACTTACTACTTGAAAATTTCTAACTAATGTTTATATATTTATACGCTGAAAAAAAATTGAATATTTTAAAATCTTAACACTTATTGTTAAAATCCCATGATTTTAGTTTTATATTCAACTTAATCGTTAAATTACGAAAATAATTCGAACAAATCTTAGTTCTATTAATAATACTATTAATTTTATGCGATTTAATCTTTATTTATTTTTAATTTTACCATCATTTATTTATAATATGAAAGTCATTAATTAAAAAAAATAAATTAAATTTGAATTAAACGATAATACTGAAATTAAAAAATACATTTCACCACTTCATTGTTATTGAATCTCACTGAATATTACAAATGGGATTTTTAATTTAAGTTTTTACCTATAGAATCAGATGGTTTATTTCACAAATATTTAGAGAAATTAAATTTAAAAAAAAGTTCTTGGTTAGTGATTTTACCATTTAATATGAACTTAATCTCCATTGATCATTTACTTTATTACTCGATACGTCTATGTCTGTGAAAATATATTTGTGTGTTCTTAATTTTTTATGAAAATAAAATGTATAATATTATTGTCTGAATCAATAACAATAATAAATATTATATTCAATAAGTCTTATAATGAAGTATTAAATGGAAATTCGTATAATTGGACCACCAAATATCTATAAAAAGTTACGAGCAAAACGTAAAATAATATTATCAATAACAAATACTTCTTAATTTTTATTTAACAGTATTCTTATAAACCAATTTTTTTCTTATAATTTCTTAGATCCAATATCTTTTATAATATAGTCGTCACTATTTTTAAAAAAATGATCAGAGTATGAAACTAAAAATAGTGACTATAAAAAAAGTTTAATTGAAAACATAGAAAACTTCTATTGTAAAAATAAACGTATTAATTTAATTTTTTGATAACAAATATTTCATATCGTTACATAGTTTAATGTTAATTTTAGATATAACATTATTTATATTTTATACAAACATATAACTATGTATAGAAAAATAAGTTTGTTAAGACTTACTAAAATATTGACTGAGAACATTATGCGAATAAAAATAATTTCTGTAAAGTTTGATATTATATAGGTATGACGTATGATTTACAAAACAGCATTAATTATTATAGTTATATAATATTCATATGACATAAATATTAATTTGTAAAACACGAAACTCATATAGACGAATATTCAATGCAATTTCTTAAATATGATCAATAATTTGCGTCTTGCCAATGAGAATCAATCTATTGAATTATGATTTATGATTACCTATTCATTAGTGGTGTTGAATGATTGCATTATAATATTTACATTAGTTATTGTGTTAGGTATATATTATTGGATTAATATAAACTATATATATGTAGGTTGTATTATGTTTACCTTTTTTTAAAGATAAATAAATATTAATCCCTTGATCTCTATAATATTTTACCATTATTTTTTTTTTCTTAGTAAGTAGTCGAATTAATTAGTTTGCACATTTCCCTTAATGTTATTGGATCACTTGCAGTATCTTTTACTAACTAATGATTTCAGCCAAGTTATGTTAGTATTATTAACCATTCATAAATGTTTGGGTACACCCAAACAGAGATGCTGTGTTGAAAGTAAATGAGTTTATCTATTGTTAAGTCCTCTAAAACTATTGTTGGTTTTACCATTTATGTCAATTCACCTTTAATTGTATTAAATACGTATTCTAATGAGATCTTAGTTTCTCAATTTCAGTCTATACCTTCTCAAAATTAATTATGAAAGTAAAAATCAATTATTTAGAATAACAAACTCAATAGTTTTAAATTTTTCTAAAAGTCACATAATATAGTAGTATAATAAATATAAAAACAGTAGGCATTGAACTTAGTTCATCTAAGATAGAATAATTTGTATTCATATATTTTTAGAATTTGACAGTTTAATACATCATAAATATTATTTTTTTTCTAAATGATTTTCGGTGAATTTTATATTTGTGCTTACAATATTTATAAATACTTGAAAATAATAATCAGGACAAAAATTTCTTAGAATTAATTTCAAAATTTTTTGCAATAAATTGTAGCTCGAATCTCTAAGTTTGACTGTAACAAAATGAAAAATTAGCGTTTCATATGCCGTTATTAAACTGTTAATCAATAAAAATATGGAACTTTATTTATTATTTTATACGAATAATAAAATCTGATTGAAAAGTAGTGGAAAAGATCTTAATACTATCAGATTTCAATTTTAAAATTTATAAAATAAATGTATTTAAAAATAATATGTACTTTATACATACGCTTATAAAGTTATAACTAATAAATATATGTTAATTAGAAAAAATTGTTTGCGATAACAAACACGTCTATACATTACGTCTATACTGTAAATTATAAGTATATTTTATTCTTATATTTAATTAGTCTATCTCACCTTCTAAGTTTTTTTTTTTTTTAATAGATACACAGAAAATTTACTATCTATATAGTTTACAACAATAATTATATTTAGTTATTACAATATTACAATACGTAACAATAAACAACTGGATGACATGATGCTGATCCATATGTCATCCACAAACACTACTTCAATTTGATTGGGTTAGATTAAATACTTTTTTTTTAATTGTTTATGTGGTACGTAGCTAATTTCGTTTTAAGTGACGATGGAGGTTATCCGAGAGAGTAATAAAAGAAAGATCAGATATCAGGGGATTTGAGTGATCTATAATATTTGAAAAAAATTTTGTATAGTGAATGGAATCAAGTCCATAGAGAGAGAAAGAGAGAGAGAGAGAGTAATTTTAAGATTATTGTGAAGAGTGCTGACTGAGCTGTAGTTATTAAACAAAGGTTCATTGATTCTTATAAGTTACGTCCAATAAGTATCCATGCTTAATTATATTTCAACTTTATATTATTTCTGTCTTCCAATTCCTGACAATAATTATTATTAAAGATTTATTTAAATAACAATACTAAAAACTCATATAATTATACCAAATTGTAATTTTCCATTTAAAGTTTTATTTAAAACAAATAGCTGTTATCTGATTATAAGAATTATTATTGCACTTGTTTATTGTTAAAATCAGAGTATTGCGACTGTTATATTAATTATATTGTATTATTGTAACTGAAAATATATATTTTATGAACTTTTTGGATTTTTTTCAAATATATAAATTTAACACTCACTTTGAAAATAATTTAAAAATAAATCCAGAGTATTATCATAATGACGTACACTACATACATAGTATAATATACAACAAGTACAAATTATTTCCATTATCAATACAACTATAAAAGTTCTAGTACATAAAAGGTGAGTTAAACTATCAGATTTACTTTCAATTAGTGTCATGTGGACAGTTCTTTAAAAAATGTAATTACCTGGTACTGCACAAAAATTGTAAGATTTAAATAAAATGTATTTCGTGGTTTTTTTTAAACCATTTCAAAAATTGATTATAAATATGAATTAATTGATTATTTAAAAGTAAATTATTTAAGAGAGCATAATAAATATGCTGTTTTATCGAACAAACTACGATTTGTCAACAAAAAGTAACTCTGAATAAACAAAAATAATAAGAAAATAATTTAAAAGTACTTATTTGATTAACTGGAAAAAAACTGTAAATTTTTTTTAAACTACGTTTTTTTTAACAAAAATAATATTAAATAAAATAATGTGTGAATCAATAATTTTTAACTTTCTAAGCAGTTAACATTTAATAGGTACTATAATAGGTGAAAATTACATGAAATAATTAATCTTGATACTTGTTCAAAAAGATAATTTATTTTGTTCTATCTATAGTTTAACAATTCCATAACGTACCTAAAAATGAAAATAATTGTTAACAACTGTCTACAAATATTGATGAACAGTTTAATCATCTCTGCCATCACTGTTTCTAACTAATCTCTGCTCTAATAGCTCTTAGAATTTTATGGGTAATAATATTTATTTATTTAGACGGGCTGGGACACAATAACAATATAGGTAACACATGACAGTACACAATAATTATGAAGGATTATATATAAAGTACAAACAATGGTTAATGGTCATACATTATTAATAAAATAAGCTGTTTAAATATGCATTAAAAAACATCAACAGTACTAATTGATAATAGTCCAATGTCATAATATTACTCACTAATCAATTTTGTAAATCTATTATACAACATTATATCCTTATGACAACACTCCTTTATCTTGATCCGAGTTGAAACAAATACCCCACATAAAAAAATTTAAAAAGAAGCTGGTGAATTAATCTGCTGTAGAGTAGATTTTGTAGGTTAGGTCGTAATTCGTCATTGAATGACCTATTATAAAAAACTACTGTAATGGATGGCGAGTTGAATTTGAATTTAATGATGAACCATTGTACATAAAACGATTCTGAGCACAAACCTTCTGTCAGCCTATATACATTTATATTACTTCAAGTCATTTGTTTATTTATTAGTAATCAAAAGGTAGGTTGATCTAATTTTTGCAAAAAAAAAAAACAAATCGCATATATTATACAATAATTATTAAAATATAATGTTACATGTAATATTACAAGCTGTTATTAACTTATAACCCAATGGGTTTGTGTTACAATCAGCTTAAAATTAATCCTAATATTTTGAAAATCGCATTGGGTATACTTAATAATAATGTAACTTAATGGTAAAAAGTTTCAAATCCCTGCAAACAATTTTTATTAAATTCCAAAAAAAAAAATAAAATCGTTATTTTTAGTTTCACTATCAAATATTGTAAACATTTTAACTTAAAAAAATTCAAAAAAAAAACGTGCATTTGTATTTTTAATATTTTTAAGTTACTATAAGTATTTTCAAAACTTTGAGTTGAAATAGTACCTATATATTTTAAACTAAAAATAATTTGAATATTTTCGTAATTTTGACAAAATTTAAATTTCAGACTATCATAAAAAACTTGTACTTATGCAATTTCTATATTTTTAAATTTGTAAAAGAACAACTTATAAGGCATCTTGTATTACATTTTTAATTTTTTTTTACGCAGCATTACATTTTTTTTTTTTTATCAACAATTAGATATAACAACCAATTTTTAATTCAACATGCAGATAAATAGCTTGAATTTGTATTAAAATAATTTTAAAATGTCATGATATAAACAAAATAATAATTTAAATAATACTTAAATGTTTCAAGTTTCTACGGTTAATATATTTTGAAGTAAAGCAAAATAACAGAAATTGATTAGGATAAATTGTTGTTTAACGTATCAAATAAAAATGTTCGTCTTAATTTAAACTTCAATTAGTCATAAAAAATTAATGTCGCTTTATGCTGGATACTATTTTTTAACTAGTAATAAAAAATTATGAGGATTCATGTCTTAAATTTTTATGTCTAAAGTATAAAAATTAAAAGAAAATATGAATTCTTAACTACAAAATAATTTGCGATTTTGACAACTTTTGTTAATATTTTCACTTCATACTATAGCTTATTAAAAATTAATGTGTATCTACCCTCAACTTTTTATTTAATTCCAGTTAGAACAACTTATAAAGAACCTTGTATTCAATTTTTCAACTTAATGAAACAGAAAACTAAAACTAAAGCGTAAAAATTTAAATCTATATAAATATATCAAAAAAAGCCTAAATATATTTTAAATTGTGCTATGTTTAAATAAATGCTAATTTAAATATATGGTGAAAATTTCAAGTATAAACAAATATACATCTTTAAAAAATAATATATATATATAATTTTTTTAATTTTTAAATATTTAATTATATATATATATATACATAAATAAACAAAAAAATAAATATATACATCAATTTTTTCTACTATTTAGTGGTTGCAAGCATTAAAAAACACAACATCGTAGAACCAATATTTTTATCACTCTACTCAAAATCTAAAAAAAGTTAAATAATTTATAAACAAATGAGAAATGTGCTCCAAACATTTCTTACCAATAATACGTTACCTAACCATAAGTTTAATTATGATTAAAAGCTTTAAAAATAACGTTTTTTCAGTTAAATATAATAATTCCTTGTTTTATTTAACACGCCCTATATTAACTCTTGGACTTTATGGCTATAGATTTGTACCAAAAATTTCCCAAATTATCATAAAATGTCAAGTTAAATATATTATAGTATAATATCGTCAGCTAATAAAGCTTGTAAGTCACAAATTTAGTATTAAAAGCATCTAAGTTACACGAATCAAAATATCAATTTGCGTTTGTTTTCATTAGATAAGTATCAGGTACTTTTATTACTATTTTTTTATGAAACGGATTCGATATTTGTGTCATTTCACTCCCCCCTCCATTCATTACTCTATTAATGAGAATCGGAATTCCAGCTAAGTCTACTCTGGACTACACGTGCATTGAAAAAGGTCTCTTTTAATTTATAAAAATACCAAGAGAAAACGTGGAGAAAGAATACACCGGTGACAAATTCCATCCGTAAACGATTAAAATCATCAATGCGTAAGAAAAAAAAGATTTGTATTGTTCAGTAGCATTGAGCTGTGGAAATGTATCTCTATATTTTATTCATAACTTTATTCGTCAAAATGTTAAGTACAATAGAGAAAAACTTTCCAACAAAAGATATTTTGATCTCCCTTAATAACTAAATAATTTATTATTTTAATTTAAATAATAATAACTCATGTATTAAACTTATATATTATATGTATAATGTATATTATTGTATAATATACAATAATATATATATATATATATCATGCATATATTATAATATGTGCTAGTTTTATATATAGAGCACAATATTATAAGACGATAAAATTTCATGAATCTTTAAAAACTTAATATAAAATTTTAATCAACGAAATAATGAAAAGATCATAAAACAATTTATACATATCGTTATTTAAACTTTATATCATATTCGGATAAAAATAAAAACTAAATGTGTATGCATATAATAATGTGTGTTTGTATATAATAATGTGTTGGAGGTAACTGTGCATGTAAAATGTAATATTATGTATTAACATATAGTTTTGGTCATTAATTTTAAAAAAAAAGTCTGTTACAATAAATATTTGAATACAATATATAATATGCAGTACATTTTATTATTAATTATCAATATAAACAATAAACGATATTATACTTTATTACCAATATTTTTATTTCGATTATTTATACTTTTAAATGAAAAATAAATGTACGATATGATAATGTAACCGTAATATTATTATTATTATTTATGTAGTATTATCATGCAAACACTATTAAAATCCATAATTTGACACTTGTCGCACCCGATTCACCTGATTTTTTTTTTAATAACGAAAATTTCCATCGGTCAATATCAGTTGACTTTAACATGTCATCGTAGCGCACGCAAATTTTTTAGCCTCGACGTCTTGTTACACACAAACACAAATACACCCAGTGACACTATTATAAAATATATATATAGTTGTAATAATGATATAACATTATGCCGTTGTGGAAAACGTTTTCTACTCGTAACTTTTCACTTAACGGTCCCGGGAAACCGCTCTCTCCGCGCTCACCGCTGTCGTCTCAATTATATTGTTATTGTCATCATCATTGACACTCATCTGCGTCAACTGCCGCGGAAAAACGGCCCGACGACGTGACTGCAGCTACGTAGTGGAGCGCAATAAATAGGTAAAAAGGCCGCACAGAATAGTTGTTAGTTCCGAAGAGTTCGTCGCCGTCTGTCTCTCGACGTAATCATATCGCATAATTTATGCGCGCGTGCGTACCACGTGCACAGACCGAGTTAATTTTTTAGAGCACGTAACGAATTTGGCCGTACGTTTCTTTGACGTCGTCGGGACCGTGCGAGTAATAATCGGCGGCGGGGGCGACGGGGAAAAAATTAAAATCAGAATAATAATAATAATAATCACGACATAAAATACACCGTACGACGCGGTGCTGTGCAAGCCATTCGTGTCTAGATGATGATGATGATAATAATAATAATAATAATAATAATAATAATAATAATAATACTAATAATAATAATGTTGTACAATCAGTGCCACAACTACAGAATAAAAGGCCCGTGTGCGGTAATTATATGGGCCCCTTCCTAGATTATTTTTTTTGCAAGTCTCCAGCATAAAAGTTCCAACATTTTAGATTTTCAAACACGTTTTACTTCTATTTTTATGTATATATATATATATATATATTTATAAATAAAATATAATGTTTCAGAATTAATTTTCATAATGTAAACAAAAAAATAATAATTGTCGCCTATGGTAAACGAGGAGATTATAAAGTATAAGACTTACAACTAATCAACTAATTAATGGACAATGGACTTACATAAATATTCCTAAATATTTTTAATATTATCTACAAATGTCTTTTATCTGCGAACTACAGATAAATTTAATACTATATACATTATACTTTAAAATTAACATGTAGTATTCTTACGATGTAAGAAAATGTAGATAAATTTACAAATATAAAAATAAAATAGATTCTCACATTGTTACTACTTGGCAACTTGGTAACGAGTGGTTTCTGGTTACAGTAGAATGTAGAACGTAAATGCCGTAGACCACTGAATTTATTTAATTTATTTAACATTAAATATTAAACAGTTGACTAATGATACTAGGAACGTCATTACGTCAATATTATACTATACATAATAATCAAAAGGCATAATTATTAAAATATATATTTTATGCATACCAACACCAGCGACCATTCATTAAGATATTAAACATTTATAAAAATAGGCCCTCAAAGCTCAAACAGTAAACACAACCAAACAGTGGTCGTCGTATCAGTGGCACTTCAATATTATTCTGAGTACCCATATATGCAGTATCAGTCTGGCCCACTCTGCTACCCGGCGACTACCGGGGGATTCAAGGGTATTTTTTAATATTGGGGGCCCAATGCCAAAATATGGAAACCGTATAATTAAATTATTTAAAGTGGGACTTTGAAAATTATTTTTGAATAAATCACAACGTCTGGTGTATTCAACACATTGTGCATATAACTCAAATGCGTTCTTATGTACTTCGTGCACACAAGTTAAGTGTGAACGAGTATTTTAAAAACTAAACTTTGATATTCGATAAGCTACCAACATGTATATAGATAATTTATTTTGTTATTTGTTGAAGAAGCCAGCATTAAACTTATAAATAAAGATTAAATTAATATATGTTAGGATCTCCACTCTCCAGCAATAAATTAAAAAAAAATTTCTAATTTTATAATAATTAATAATTTATTTTATTTATGATATTTATGTTTATTAGATTTTTTTCCTATTTTATGTGTACAATTTGAAAAAAAAAGTATGAAAAACTTGTAGGTTATAATTTTTGTTTTTTTAAATAATTACAAATAATTTTAAAGTAAAGTTTATTCCAAGCTGGGCCCGTGGGCCCCTAAAATGTATGTAAGCCTTGGGGCCTGTGTGCGCGGCACGTTCTGCACATCCGGTTCGGTTTTTGAAGCACTGTATATAATGCGAAATTCGACGAATACGATACATGACGGAAGACATCGCGCCGAGTGCGTAAGCGGTAGTATAACATATACGCACAAGCATGTATAGCACGCGAGGCGATTTAGGGGTAGTAGTAGTGGTGACGAATTCCTCCCCTCAAACCACGTGCACCAATCATAATATATAATTGAACCCGTACGTGGCTCAGACCGCGGCACGTCAAAAGAACGACAACGGTTATTCTGAGAACGGGCCAGCACACATATTGTACGTCCGCTACACACGCACACACTTACGTTTTATAATAATATATAACATTATATATACGTGTACACGAGTACTACGCGCGTTTTGGCAATCCCCTCACGTAGGTTTATGCCATATATATATATATACTGATATTGTATGGGGCTCCTTTTGCAGCTATTCCGCCGCCTACTAAGTCCGGGACGACTTCATTACCGATCCAATTGTGTTTGTGTCTATATTTTATATGATATATCAATTTCCATTATACATTACGACGAGACTACGATATGCGCGCTATATAATGTTATCTACCGCATCGAACCACCCCGGCCGCCGACCATACGTGCACAATGGTCTTACTAGTCGTGGTACTCTTATCGTCGGCATATAATATAGTGAATCATATATTTTGCAAAAACGAGTTGTTTATTATTTATACTTATAATGCGCACTGTACTATTGCTTCTACGAAAAACCGTTAAAAAAAAGTTATTTGTCTATAATAATATGATTCAACGTACCCACTTACAAAAATTAGATATGTTTTTGTAGAAAAAACGGGTTTCTTCGTACTCACTGGTAATGTTATAGATTTTTCACGCGACAATAACATTTTCGATTTCAAACAATAGCATTTTTTTCGAAATCAAAGATATTATACAAACATCGATTATCGAACCAATATTATATTATTTATAAGCACTTTGTAAAGATTGGCGAACCAGAGAATACTGAAGCAATTTTGTTTTTTACTTCGTCCATTCTACAGGAATTCCACAACCCGTTCTATTATTTTTTACTCTTGATAATATTGTAAGCTTAAAATAGTTATTTTACAAGCATTATATAATAATTATATAATTAATAATTAATAATTTATATATTATATAATATTATTTAAATAACATTGAATTATAGACACATTTAGTTTTGTTCAAACAAAGCGCTCACTGCACTATTTTCACTGTTCGTGAAATAAGTGTCTCACGTTAAAAACGTATTATCTCCTTGTTTATTATTATATACAACGCAGACGTACATTTATATATTGTGATACATACGGAGAAAATAATAAACACTGCTCCTCTCCCGCGGAGATGTAAAAGCAAAAAACATACACTCCCCGCCGCCCTCTCATGACACGGTCGTTATATCATATGACGAACCGTAGAATTGAAAAAAAAAATCCTTTACGTGCCTACTATTATTATCGTGCACGGTTTAATTCCTCTGTTGTATCCCTTCCTTTAATTATTAAAGAATTAAATTATGTACGTAATGTGTGCGCTGCACACGTATGTGTGTCCGACTGTCATATGATATTATATTACGGACTTTTGATATGTCTAGTATAAAAGATGGCTCATTTTATAGTTAACACCGATTATCCGGAGAAAAAAAATTAGCGTTTCTGAAAATTATTTTTTTAATAATTTGAAGTCCTAACAAAACAATGTTAAAAAAAAATAGGATTGATTATATTAGGTACCCATTGTTTACTATTTTCTTGTTATTTTTATTTTTTTAATGACTGCATTGCATTTTCAAAAATATTGATTATTTTCCAGATAATGTGTATTTACTGTTAAAATAATCACCACAATTTCAGTAACGCCATTTCGTTAACGATAATAATGATGTCATCTTTTATTTTCTTTCTACTAGTTTTTCATAACTTCCTATTACCTAACGCGTCTTATTAATTTTATTAACAATACACAGTATTAACTATCAAAATAAAAATAATAATATTATTGGATTATATTCTACAATATGAATAGCAATCTCATATTTTTATTGAGTTATTTGAGATTATAATGCAATTTCAATAAAATACTATACAATAAATTCTGGTGAAAAGGACAGTCAGTGGTTTATTATTTCGACAATATTAAAATATTCCCAGTGCTCACCAATATTCCAAACTATATTAACATTGTACAGGTATATTAATTTTAATATAATATATAGTGAATATAAATGTTTAATATTCAACAGTATTACCAAGATTTAGTTTCGAAAATGTACCTTCTTAATAATACGGATAGAAAATTTATTTATATTAAGTTTAAATTTTATCTAATTTAATAGTTTACTAACGAAATACGGCATTTGAAAAAAATGCAAAAGCACAGGATATGTGCGCATATTAAATACCTACTAAATATAATGATAATTTGAATTGTTTTAAACCAAAAAAATTACTTGATACATTTATAAGTTTGATAATATATTATATTTGTATAATGTTATATTGCTCTTTAATACAATATGAATAAAATATAATCAAATTAGTATAATATTTTGTTTAATATAAAAAAAAAAATAAATAAATAGATAGTCGTACATTATTTAATTAAAACTTTTACGACACTCATAATATTCAATATCATTTTTGATTTCAGCTTACACATATATTTATGATTATATATAGTTATATAATAGTTCGGTATTAGGTAGTAATTTGATGAGTTACGAAATAAATTTTGTTTTTGTTAAACTACTCCATAACGAATATTGGATGTACTACTACAGATACGTGTAGTTCACAGAAAGATTCTTCGATTTCTTCAAGTATCTAGCTTTTACAAAGATATATTGGAGGACCGGAAAAAGTGGTTTTTCGACAAAGTACTCTCAAAAGCTCCTCAAAATCGTGGTCCATCCGTTTCTTGTTATACCCCTTGAACGTCAAAATGAACTTCTCAAATGCTGATAAAACGTTTTAATACAGAATTGATTTTTTTTTTCACTTCATATTAATGGTAAAATTGGGTCAAGAGGTTAAGGAAAAAATATTCATTATATAGTTTCACACATTTCAGTATTTGTTAAGAATATTAAAAATGTTAATTAATGCCATAATTTTATCTTATTTTTATCATCATTTGACACTCATATTGTATACAAGTTATAGGTAGATACCTAGTAATATATAATATAATTCTATCAGTGATTTATTTACACATTTTAACTAACTCCAAAGTGTGTTTCAATTACCTATTACCTCTGTTTAACAACTTTGGTAAACCACATTTGACCAGTATGACAGTGTAATCCTGTTTGTTTGTACATAGGTCGATTGAGTTTAATCGAAAATACCTCTTTGTAGGAATATTAATATGTGATTATAACTTAAATTAATATCTAAATAGCGGAACCATTACATAAATATATAATTGTACTCAAAAGTTTGAAACGAAATGTTTGCACAAATAAATTATAAGAAAAGTTATTGCGTTTTGTTTATCTTAATGTACATTAATAAAAATAAATAAGTTTCATACACATTTTTTTTGTATTTTAAATTTTGATTCCATCTTTCAAAATACAATGATAATTTATTTTATGTCAACAATACCCTCATACTCCTAAAATATTATAACTTGTAAACAATACAAAAATAATCACTTGCTATTTACATTAAAAAAAAAAAAAAAGGTAACTAAAACAGTAAAAACAATTTTTAAAATAAGTAATATATTTTATTGATTGTGAGTATAAAAAAAAAATGTATTGTTTACATATTATATACATTATTATAACAGTTATGTTATTCTTCAACATTAAAAATTTGATTTCTTAATACAATTCACCAAATTATTTAAAACGACATATAACGACGATCAGTGTAAAAGTCTTACATGTTTTAAATCAAACGCGCGTAGAACAGCATATTATTAAATTTTATATAGGTAAGGTACATACAATTTTATTTCAATCAAACCCATAAGTTAGATTTATAATCAAACTATGTACGGTGAGTATTTTTCTAAATAAAATGTGCTATTGTCTACTTTTAAAATTAAGTTTTATAAGTATAACAATGTTTTAAATATTAACATTATTGAAAACAATATTATATAATATATCATAAAAATATTTTGATTTTTAAAAGAAAACTTGGATATGAAACACAAAGTTAATATTCCCAACCTTAGGATTATATTTTTTTTTCACTGTTTACATCTAAAACATTTCTACACAGATCTATTTAATGTCACATTTACACAAAGTGTTCAGACGGAAATTAAAAAAAAAATTGCAAGATCTTATATGCATTTCATTTTGATATATAGACACTTCGGTTGTGTATAATATAAAAACAAATATTATAAAGGGAGAGGATTGTTGTTTGCTTATAACCCACATTGTCAATTCCGACATGATTCAATGGCATGGTGCACTATTGGGAAGGAAGTATAAAAACCGTTTAAAAATTGGCAAGTATCCATTACACATGGTTACCATCACAAACTTTTTAAATTATGAAAAAAAACTTACAGCCAAATAAATACGAAAATATATTTACCAAATCCTTATTTTATATTAAAAACAAAAGTTGTTGGTCATTGCTGGTTATTAATAAAACTAATATGCAACTTAGTTCAACATTTTATAATAAAATTATGCTTTAAAATTTAAAAAGTTGCCGACTCCTGGTTTAAATGATTAGGTATTTAATTTAATTTTATCGATTTATATTTACTATATCGAATTCGTATGAAATAATTCATAATCCGCTATTTGATTTTGATAATAATGTTTATTTTATTCGATTGAAAAACGCTGACAACAATTACTGACATTTTGATATTGATATTTATCGAAGTTAAAAAAAAATTATGAGTGTAACTAGCCCATTATTTATTTAATTATTAATTATAGTATGATACATCAGTGGCGAATTTATGAAAAAAGCCCCAGTCCGTAAACATTACAAAAAACTCAATAAAATAATTATTTAGGGGTAGAGCGAGGTTTTCGTTTTTCAATAATTATTTCGAATTAAATTGTATAACAATTATCTACGAATTAATTAAGTAATATCTATCCATAAAATTCAATATAAAAATAATTATAACTATGTAGCTTAATTATAAGTAAAATATTCATATTGAAATGTAACTTTTAAAAACAATTGATTAATAAAAAAAATGTATAAATAATAGATTGTAAAGATTTTCCTTGTTTCCCGTTTTTATTTTAAAATATCCATCATTCGTAATATCGTAATATTTTCGATCGTTAATTTATATAATGTACAGATTGTCAATATGCGAATATGCATTTGTGATTTAATTTTTAGTTATTACCTCAGTCGATACACACATTATTCTAGGAATAATTAGATTAAATTATTTTCCGTTCTGATTTTGGTTAAAATAAAAATGTTAGAGAAAACATTTTGTGAGGAGCCGAATACAGGGGCTCACGCGGGCTACATGGACCCAGTCAAATAATATTCGTATTTGGTCTATTAAATCGACCACTGCTTGTTAGGTAGAGCTTTGACTTTACCAAACGTTTCTGGAACAATATCCTAAATTCTTAGAACGCTACCCACCCTCGATTGGCTGTTGTGCGGCATCCACATGCATGCTAGGTTGCTCCATAAAGATTGACCATTATATAAGGTATTATATATTATTTAGATTTGTAATAGATATAGTAATTATTGATGGCTAAAAGACTCTTCTCCCTGCATTAAACACAGACCAAAATCCACTGATTTAAGTCGTCGAGCACCGTGCTACTTGCAAACCTTTTAATCAGACCCTGGTCAGAGGTAGACACGCGCAGTTAAATTTAATTTATTTCGAAATACGAGGTGCGACATTAATAAAGTTAATACTCGCAATAAGGTAAAGCAAGTCTATCGCACGAATTTATTATGATATCGAAACGCTGAATCATTATACATAAATATTATTATATTCTGTCCTCTCTGTGTTCCCTACTCGACGAACATCACGAGCACTGGCAGAATGAATGATGCACAGTAATAATAATAATAACAACAACAACAACAACAACAACAGTAACGCGTACTTGATATAATATCCAAAATCCTACGAAACCACTGGCGTATGCAACATTATATACACGTCATGTCCAACGTAGGTATATACAATATAATAATATTATTGTAGTGTAACCATGGGTATTATGGCCCGTGTCATTATATCGTCGTAGACGCCACCGCCGCCACTGCCGCCGCCGTTGTTCGGTCATGACCCGCGTACCCGATTTCAATTGGCTTTGGCCATGTATTATATATATATATATATATTATATAGTAATATATATATATATTGTATACAGTATATACATACGCGACGGTGGTGATGGCGTTACGTGGGTTTTTCCGGACGCACAGGGTAACGGGAGCGACACGGAGGGGTGGCGGCCGCAAAGGGGTGAGGCTGGTCGCCTGACTGTCGGGCGCCACTGCCGTAGTCGTAGTGTGCTGTCGACACTGTATACACCGTATATACATGTATACCCGGTCCGGCAGTGGCGGCGGGCGGGCGGCGATGGGGAGAGACTGCGTCTGCAAGAGCCAAAACCATCCCTTCTCCACTTCACTCGCCGCGGACACCACCCGCCCCCCACACCGTTCGCCAACGCGTCATCTGTTATATAGGGGTAGTTTTATTTATTTTTCTTTTTTCCATTTTTTTTTTTTTTTTTTTATACGTGTATAATATATTTTCCGCTTTCTATAAGGTCGGTTAATTATTCAAAACGGTCATCCGCAATACGGCGCGGGCGGGCGGATCTCTGGCTCGGACAAAGAAAAACGACTGTCGATTTGTTTGTTTTGCGATTGGTTTAAGGACGATATATTATTTAATATATATAATATGCATTTACGTTTTACATACACGTCATAATGACACGCAAACTGTTAAGCGGTTTTGAACATAATGCTATATGGACATTGCGCTGCACATAATATGCACTTTATTCACTATTGCAACCTTTACATCGTGATGCTGTGAATACAATTAATGATGTACTAGATATCCTCATTCAAAAGCCGACCACAGGTTCTCATACTATATTATTATTATTTTTTTTTTTTTTCATAAATCGTCCAATTTTAAATAAAAATAATAATGCATTATAGCTTATGAAAATAAAATGCCTCGAAAATACATAATGTATTTAATGTTGTTATTGTCAGTTAAAGTAGAAATCTATGTAAAATGTTTTATTTCGTTTCAATCTATTTATATTTTAAGGAGTGATTAATTAAAACCCACATTGAAAGTAATAAATATTTATCGATTTATATAAGAATACTAATATGAAAAAGTAATTCAAAGTATAAATTCCGAGAAACACATGAATCCATAATTCATGAAGATTTAGTACTCGAAAGTCATTCAGTACAAAATAAAATAACAAGTTTAATTTTGTATCATAAGATCGTATATAAAAAAAAAAACTAACTACATAGTAGTTTTCTCAAGATTGTAATAGGAAATGCATTATACTTCATGGGTTGAAAAGAAGGACACCTTTTATAGCACATTTATGATTATACTTAAACCCTTAAGATATGTTAATTTGAATTTTTGTATTAAATATGCGTATACAGTTTAAACATGGGTAATGCGATATTTATTTATACATGCTATTATAAGTACTATTCTCTATGAAGTTAATAATTAACTGAAAAACGGAATACAATTATTATTTAAAATATATTAAAATTATAGATCATAATATGATTAAATATTGTTGTTGATATAAGATAGAACGTCTTATTTGTAAATGTTTTTAATTTATTTTTATCGAATTCTCAACAAGGTAACTTAAGTTATCATTAAAAACTATTTTTTAAACCATAGGTAGTACCTTTATTTTTTTAATCAATCCATTAAATAAAATAATGGAATCGTTATAATATATTTTATAATATTTGATTTAATGTACAATAAAAAACTAATTTTAAAACTACATAACTTTATATTTTATATATTTTAAATAAATATTAAGTAGTTATCTACTTCAAAAAAAAAAACAACATTCAAAAATACACATTATGAGACATAAAGTTTCTATTCATATACGTATATTTCTTTAAATCAAAAACTTTCAACTACGAATAACAAATATTTAGACATGTATTAAGCTTTAATTAATATTATTAATACGTGTATTGGATAACTTAAAATCGTTTAATATTTCACATAATAATGATCAATAGATCGAATTTTAAAATACAGAAAATAGTCTACATACTAAGAATTAAATTTAATGAAAATTGTAAATTGTAGTTTAATAAATAAACATAACTAGGTTGTTGAAGTTATTAACAATGTACGTAGATATAATATATGAACGCACATGGAACACATTGACACATACCTATTATACTCGTACATAATGGTACAACTAATACGCTTATATTATATTTTATACTCAGAAAAAAATATCATTTTTAAAATGCCTATGTAAAGTTATTCCGTTAAAATAACAATTTGAAGTTAATTGAACAGTAGCATACGTCGATTGTATTTTACCAAAAGTATACAATATACTTTACAGAAGTCTGCTGATTTATATAGTGGTTCTAAAACTTAAAGTTTAATTCCAGCGTCTGGACGATTGCGGTTATAATTCAATCAGAAAATTATTTTATAAAATAATATTATGTGTTGTATTTAGTTAAGTAAAAACTAGAAATTTATATGTATCATGGTACTATGTTGGTTTAAAATGCAACATTCATAGGTACCTTGCGTGTGTAAAAAACCCAGATAGGTCACTATCATGTCATAACAGTCAAAATCACTAAGTTTACCAAATCTACAGTATCATTGAATATTATGTCGTTACGTGTAATCAGAATATTATTTAGGTAAATCACAATAACATATTATTTTTCCAATATTTTACCTAAAATCTCCTCCAACTAATCACGAAGCGTCTGATATAAATAGAAGTGACATTTTATTCAAAATAACCGGTAGTCTTACATCTCAATCCCAAACTGCAATGGCTTATGTTCATCGTATATCATTATATCGTTCATCGCTAATAAGTCTACTGCCAGTAAAACCGAATTGGGTTTGACGAAGGTTTAAAGTAAAGCTTTGATATGTATTTGAATTTATTAAAATGCTATGATATTTATGTATTACACGATGAAACGAGTAATGAAAAACGTAATAAACAATTATCTTAATTTATTTATAATAATACAGTATACATTGATAGTTGCTCGTGGTTGAAACAATGACGTGCGGAGACGTAAAATATTAATACCTTTGTGACAAGTAATGCGGGTTAGTAAACTGGTTAATAAACTATGTTTATTAAGACAAATTATTAAAATAATGAATTTATTACATAATTTTTTTAATATATTATAATACTGTATCGAGATAAGTAAGCTTATAATAGTGTACTTACGAATAAAGTTTGGTAGCAATATGCAACCAGAGTTACCTCAAATACGTTATTATAGAGTGCGATAAATTAAAAACTCCCATTGCTTTTGAACACATTAATTACTAAATAACAATGATGAATATGGAATTCAGCTAATTTTGTTGCACAGTTACCGTATAATTTGTGCGACTTTTTGTTTCCCGCCAAAGTCTACTCGGGGATAATTAATTGCATTTTCGCTGCTAATTGAAACCATAAATTGAATGATCGAACAGCCTTGTTTCGATTACCATTTCTGAAAACAGAAGCTTTTGATTATGCACAATGTCTTATAGGATTAAACCACGGAAAATATGACGTTTTTACAATCGAATATAAACACAATTCGTACTTAGCTAATAGGATTAATAAGTACAGCCACAACGATATTTTAATATTATGTATACCCTTAAAATCTTTATATATTAGTACACGAAACCTAATAATAATAATATTATCTATACGGTACATTGCGTTTACGATTTACAAAATCTATGTTATTCTCGTTCGATGTATATAACAGTACTTACTACCAGTATAATATCATAAATTAAATATTTTCTATTGAAATATAATATTTTAACTACTGAATATGAAATTTAGTAATTAAAGACGCAGCAATTATTATTTAAATTTAATAAAATTAAATGGTTTAGGAATTCCCTCTATTTTTTATTGAAGTAGTACACTATAGACCATTTAATCCTAACTCATTATAATACATTTCATGCATGTCGGTAACAAATTAAAAAATTATTATTCGTGACTTGTTACAAATTTTTGTATTTTGGAGAATATTTTAAAATATCCATAATATAATTAATTACATTCAAAATTATTTAAGCACGCAGAATAACAGGTATGTTTTGGAGTTAATTAAATCCTAAGGGACGTGTTATCACAACCATATCAAATCAATTATTTTGATGACTATTACGTGTTGTTATTAGGCATTGACTATTATCATTAATAAATATATTTAAACGGGTATGAAAAGTATAGAAACCATTTTATTTAAATTCGAAAGTTAATAAATCAAACATTTTATGTTTCATATATGGTAGGTATAAAATATACGGACCAAAAAATTGTGAATTTACCAGTTTCTAAAAAAAAGGAATTTTCAATCATCATATTATATACTATCATCTAGTGTATATTTGAAAACTGGGACAACTAGAAAATGTAATACCTAATAATTATTATGGTGAAAACCGTATTATGTTTTTAAGGTTTCTAGTTTTCTACTCTTTAATTAAAATGTGTTTTTCGTATTTGTATATATACCTATGAAGCTTTGTTCTGTAATTTTGATGACAAATATTGGTTGTAAGAAACACTCAACGTTTTCAATCGCGAATTCTTATTGCAGATTCAAAACACAAAAAATCATACCAAATAATTTATCATTCGTGATTTTTATATTAAAAGTATCATATCAATCATAAATTAGTTTGTTAGACATATGAATAATTATTACATTAAAATTTGTTTCGTTTTCATACGTCATGTTTTATTGGAAACCTATTTAAAATTCAATATGATAGCGTTAATAAAATAACATGATGAAAAAGTACCTAGCAATCACAAATGAAGATTTTAAAGAATTTTGACAGCATTAAGTCAAAAACTTTTACTTTATCACAAAACTACTGTTGTCAGCTAAGACACTTATATAAACCATCAGCAATATTGATTCGGTTGAGTCGAAGTATTGTTACATAGGTACATTTCTCTTTTATGCGATACCCAAGAGGTTACAAACATATAACTTAGGTACCAAACTTTTAGAATGTTTATGATATTGGATTGAAACAAACTTTTATTTTATATATTTATTTTATTGTTTTTATTATTTGTTAACTATAAAATATCATAACATGCAAGTTCGATTTTGTATTGTGACAAACAGATAAAAATAAAAGCCAAATGTTTAATTACCACATGTTATATACGTATACCTATAAGCTATAACAATAGTTATTAATTTAAAACTTAATGAATACATTTCAATAAACTAAATTAGTTTTTTAAAATAATTATTTTACAATTAAAAAAACCTATTAAGACTTAAAAAACCTAACGATGACTCATTAAAAAAACATTTGTATGACAAACACATGTTTGATGTAAACTTTTTCAGTATAATAAAAAAAAAATGGTTTATTAAAAGTTTAGCAAGTTAGCAAAAAAAACCAGCCAACTACATAGTTATTTTAAACAATTGATGAATGGAATTTAATAAGGCATAATTAATAATAAATCAATTATTAATATTTAGAAAATATATTAATAGAAATTGGCAAATTACATATAATTTTTCAAAAATATCTACCTACACATTAAATACTACCAAAATTATAATTATTAAATGAAACTAAAAACTGATTAGAATTTATGACATATATAAATTTTCACGAGAGTGTTTTATAAATCCTAAATATAATCACTTAATTTGACTAAATACAAAATTCGACTTTTTATTTGACATGAACAATAATCGAACATCGTTTCGGTTTATTTTATTAGAATGTTTGTATAAGCAATTATTTCAGATCAGTGATTATCCATAGTTGAATGAACAATAATCAGTTTATACATAGGTAAGTAATAAATAAGATTATCGAAATGGCCTACAATTCAAAATTATTTAATCTATAACAAACAATTTAGCTTGGTTTTATTTTTTCAAATGCCTTTCATCTAAATAAGGTACAAAACGTTTAAACATATAAAAATCTTACGTCACCATTTATATTAGACATCGGAATCTACGCTTGATTAATATAAAACTTGGCTTTCAGGAAAAACTATTGTTCCACATAAAACAGTCAGACGTTTATATTATTTTTTTATGTAATAGATGAAGATTTTATTCATGTCTGATTGGACATCGATTTTAAAAACTCTATTTCAGAATTTATAATAAATGGCGATACATTATAACATTTTGAGAAATTATTGTAATTATATTTTTATAGCATTATTTAAAGTTCAAAAATCAAAGTTTAATGCGACCTGAATATTATTTTCTTCTTTTAAATAAAACAATAACTATCAAAATCCGATAACTCTACAAGGCATCATCATGTTTATTGTAAAGTAATTTTTTATTGTTGAAATAGTTTGATTTTATTTTTCTGTATAGACGCCTCGCCACGAAACTAAAAATTTCTTGCGTTTATGGCCCTTAATAAATAACCAACAAAATTTTGATTTTTGATATTTATTTTGTTTTATCAATTTAAAACTACTATATATCATACTAATACAGGTATATTATTAGACTGATAATACTAACATGATTAAATTATGGATATCAACGAATGAAAATTTAATTTTGTAATATTCTTACTACTCTAAATATTATTAAGTGCTATAAATAATGACAACATAAAAAATAGTACTAAAATGGTTACATCTTGAATGTTAATCTACATTAGGTAAATTAAAATATTATATACTATACACATTTCTTAATACGTTTTAAATACTATTTACAGTAAAAACAATTAAGAAAACGTCCTATGCGCGATGTAGGTTTAGTAGGTTTTAAGTTCATATATCGTCGAGCGCTTTTGTACATAAAATAAAATATACAAAAAAGTATTATACAAAATACAGCATAATTTATACAAAGATATTCAATCTTTCAACAGGTATCATAGTGGATGGTGCATTAAATATACGATAGAACCTGATAACTACAGGTTATATAAACAGTATACACACATGTATGAACGAATGTATAGTGAGTATAAATTATTATTATATTGTATTCGCGATGCTTGTAAAAATTATTATTATTCATTTTTCCGCGATATTCCGTAAAAGTGCATGGGAAAAAAACAAAATCACAATAATAAAAAATATCACATTATTTAGGTACAAGGCGATATTATATTTAACGTTTTACACTATTTTTTTCATTGAAGTTTTAAAAATACGAGCTTTATGCTTTCATATAATCTTTTGTTTTACATTTTTTTCAAAATTAGTGCAACACAATTTGGCTTTACTTTTCATATTATACTATTTAATTTTTATAAAAACCTATATGAGTATATAATTTACTACGTATACAATTAGGGTTTAAAAATTTCATGAAAGTTGTTCTCTTGAAATATTTAATTTTTGTGAAAAATATAAAAAAAAATATGTATTATACATATAAAAATTTAAAGTCATAATCATACAGCAAAAGAATATTTTTAAAAATCAGTTTATTGTATTCAGTAATAATAAATGATTAATAAATAATAGCCAATAGATGAATGATAAACCGATAACGGATAAAATAATACCATTTATACCTGATTAATAACAATCAAATTTAATAACCATTAAATTTCATCGATTGTTATTGGGTTGTTTAAGCGATACTGGTGAATATTTTGGGACGATATTAAAGAGGGTCGAGCTGATGGTCTGTTTTTGTTCTCCCTTAAGAAGTCGTGGTTGTACATTTCATTGCTGGAATTTTTTTCAAAATATTTTCCGAGATAGTGAGCAATTGAAGATGGATCGGTGTTTAAAGATTAGTTGGCGGAGAGATAGATATTGTTGTTTTTTTTCGTCCCTGTAATGAACGAATTTTATTCCATATTAAGTGGGGATTGACCTGGGTGCCGATTTTGGAGGTGAAGTTTTGCCATGTAAGGGTATTGTTGCTTTTGACTAAGAATCTTGTTTTAGCTCTGAGTTCTTTGAATTTTATATGGTCCTCGAGTGATCTAGTTTTTATAAATGTTTTCCGTGCTTTATTTTCAATAATATTTATTGTTTAATTTCAATGATCCATCATGGGACAAGTGTTTTTTTGGAGGAGGGTTTTAAGTAGCCGATTATTTGTTTTGCAATTCATTTGATATGAATTAGAAATGAATTGTATTGTTGAAGTACATATAACCAATTTTTTTGCAGATATAGCATAACACTGTGTCGTCCGAGAAGAATATGCGGTAATCGGTTTGTTCGTAATTAATTAATAGTGAACTCGGCAGGCAATCTATGGATATCTATGGATATCGTCGATGTGTAAATATACTTGTCATCGGAAACCAGCTTTCATAAATGTAATGACTGATAATATTTTAATGAGGATATTGTTAATAGCTTTTACAATTATGTCGTGAAGAATAGATGGCTGCACGTTAGATATGACGATTCGTTTTGCCGGGTTAATGAACCAACGATAAGCAATTTTTGTGTTATTTATAACGATATACGATTATTTTGAGATAATATGATCAACGATACTCTTACTGGCGAAATAGATGCAAAATCTATTGTTGGATTGAAAGCAAATTTTATGTTATTAGGTGATGTGAGGTGGCTGAATGCTTTGATGTACTTGATTTATGAGACATTATTTACTGTATTGAAAATAATTACTTGGTCTCTTTTTGAAAAGGATGAATTTTCTGTCGTTTCTGCGAATGTTTCGTATGTACTAGGTTGTGGATTAGGAGGTATGAGTGAATCGGGGTTGTCCATGATGATGTATATAAAGGCGGATGTGGTTGTTGTTACCTATTTGGTTATAGGAAATTATAGTATAACAAAATACCTTTTTAATTTTAGTGTATTACGTAGTGCGACGTATGTGTTACTGCTATAAGAAGCTAAGAAATGCGATAAGCGGTGACCGAGAACACACGCGTAAATCGGACGGAGGTTACACACGTACTGCGAATATAATATTATTATAGCGTTTGTCGTGTTAATTTATTAAACCGACGGAGAAAATTCGTACCTATTTAATGTCGCCCGTTTTATATATTATGAATCGTCCTGTGCATAGCGTGTATTTTCAGTACCATACCACTATACTCGTACCACATAATACGCGTAAAATAATATATATATACACAACCCAGAGTTATTACCTGCAACACCGCATCGTCGCCGTCGCCGAATAACGCGACGCGTGTGAATTTCTAAGGATTCATATTTTACAGGGAAAACGTCGCAGCAGTTATTACTGGCGGGCGGCGGCGAGCGGTCGGCGTCGGCAGTTAGAGCACCGTGTGCAGAGTATACCACTATTACCATACGTGTATACTTATAGGTACGCTGGCTACGACGCGAGTGCCGCAAAATGTAACGCAATATACCTGGTCACCGGTTCCGGAACGTTTCGTGTTTCGCGCTTAAAAACCCTTACGACGGCGGCGTTTCCCGTCACACGTCTAGTCTACGCATTATACTATATACCGCACACGGTAAAACCGCACTGTTTCCTGTTGTATACTGATTCGATACGAAATGGTTCTCTTTTTTTTTTTTTACACTTTTCGCGTCTCTCTCATTTCATATTGCCCACCCACCCCGCTCATCTATGAACCACGAAAGCGCCATGACCTTTTGTCAGCGTCACGTACTCACCACGCACGGGTATATATTTTATATTATTACATATTGTATAGTATTATTATCATGACGCTCTACTTGCTACCGGCTTGCGCGGATTTCGTTCGAGTGGTTTCGGATTTGTGTTTGTCAGCTATTTCCCGTCGTAGCGGCAATATAATATATTTCGTATATAATATTATATTATGTGAACGGCGTGTTTCATTATCAGTACGTACCTGGGAACAAAAAAAAAAAAAAATTATTAGTTTTCAATTTTCAAAGTTGTATAATTATAACACAATCGTTTTAACGATTTTTAATCGATATTCCGTGAATATATATAATACCTACTACAATAATTTACTATAATAATTCCACCAGCATTTATTTTACTTATACCTAAGTAAAGTTATTTAGTGGAGATGCTGATAAAGTGCTTAGCACACCTAAGTTGTTTACTTATTATTTCATTTTTAATTTATAATATTATGCTATAGGTACCTAAGAAGCTTTATTTTTTTAATATTAAAAATACTTTCAACATTATTATTCTTCGCAGAACTCCAGCCATAAATTAAGAGGAGTATAAATCTCGAACCAATGATATGAAAAACGATTCTGAGCAAAAGTCATAATATCCAAAAATGATCCAGATTTTTTTACGATCGTGGTTTAAACTAATATTATGTTTTTCGGACGAAAAAACTGTTGGTAATTAAAAATGTAGGTATCTTTATATTTCAAAGTATACAATCTGCAATACGATCGGCAAAGCAATAAAAAAAGAACACAAAAAAAATTAATAACTAATAAATGTAAAATCCTAAACGTTTAAGTTTGTTATACTTCCTACTCATAAACTAAAATTAATGATAATATACCGGGTGATTCATTTAACGTAAGACCCTTATTATTTTAAAAACTATTAACGTTTTTAAAATATTTACCTAGGTACTCAATAAGATGTATAAGGTATCTTCTTACATAGTTATAAAACATAACTAATAAACTGCTTGACCGAAATTCAATTTTAATAAATCAAAATATTCAGAATAATACTCTGCTTCAAAATATAAAACTAAAAATGCATGTTGTCATTCAAAAGAGTAAAAACTTAAAAAATTAAAACAGTATAAAATAGTAAAATATAATTTTTTCCAAAAATGTTATTTTGCAATGGCTTAAAATTATGTAAAAGAAATATTTTCAAAAACTTTAATGTTTTCTGAAATAATGAGTGTCTTACGTTAGTCGTTGAATGGATCACCCCGTAATAATATAAAGAGATTCCAAATTAGTTATTTAATTTGAGAAGTTTTTATTAAAAACTGACATAAAAACCAAAGTTTGTTTAATTTATATATCATTTTTACTAGCTGATCGCGGAATTATATAAATTTTAGTTAATAAAAATCAACTTTATAATACCTAATTAACTCGTCAAGATAAAAATTAAACCAAATTAACTTCAAATTATTATTAAAAATTAATAATACCATGAGGTCTTAAAAAACAAACTACATAATATACCCCTTTATTTTATCAGTTAAAAATTATTTGTTACATAAATTGGTAATTAGTAGCATAATATATTTCCTGATAAAAAGTAATTTAAAAATATTTTTTATTTATCTACCTTTATAAAAAAAAATTATGTTAAATAATTACAAATTTAATATTATTAAAAAGTCGTAAAATAAATATTAAACAATTGTAATACAAATCATGGGAAGATAATTATTTCTTTAACCAAATTATGAATTGGTAAATACTAAATAGTGAAATTTATGGCTCACATTTATGGTTAATATTTACAGTTTTCAGAAAAACTGATTTTAATTATTTTGTTGTAACTTGTAAAATAAATAATAACAAAACACTTCTAATTGTCAGTGATATTTATAAAAAGACTTTATTATAAATGTAATACCTACAATCTATATAAATATTTGAATATTTGTGATTTGATTTTTTTTTTTATAAGGCAATCTCAGGTTCCGAGACCTAGCATTCAAACATTTTACACGTTATGTTGAAGACATCAAGTTGTTACTTGTTATAGCTAACAATTAAATATATATATATATCATTAATAACAATTTATTTAAAAAAATATTTGAATTTTGAATTAACATCTTATGTATCATAAAATTGATCATTGTTAAATCTTACATATGGTCATTTAAATAATAATAACATACATTAAAAAATATCAAGTATCTACTTATTATATCATACATAGATTAAAAAATAAATTTTCAGATAGTTCATTGACCGTTGGATAAAACAAAAACATGTATGTACACATTAATTAAATGTTTGTTCACTTCATGTTTTCTGGATTCATTTTTTTATTAAGCCTTTTATACTTTTTTAACCTAATAATATAATTAACTTTTTTAATTACGTTTGTATTCTCTATAAGGGAAACATTTAACTCTGTAAATGTAAAATATACAGTTTCACATTTCAACAAAACAACGGTGAAGCATAATCATTAAACCGTAGGGTCATTTGTTTTAGTTTACCCCATGTAATTCGAATGTCAAAACACAACTTCATTAGCGGTCCGTCAAAAACACGCAAATTTGTCTTAATGTCCAAACTATTTTGATTTCTATATAGGTATAATAGCAATTATTAAAGTGCTTCCAGTCAAAGATATGTTAAGAAAATAATACATCACTAGGTAACAAGGTAAGTACTTACTAAAAGATAAAAACATCGGTTTTAAAATAAGGAAACTTGGTAATCGAGCTGTACAGAGTAGATGTTGAGTGTACCACATCGTTGAGTAAGTCACTATAATGTATGTAATAAATTTCAATTCAATGACAAATCATTGGAAACGAAAAACTATTCTTAGCGAAGACGGTCTGTCAGACTAAATATATTATTAAGCATATTTTGTGATATATTTATATTATCAAAGCAAAACAATATGATGAATTAGTTTTTCCCGAAAACACTGCATTAGTCATATATTATTAATATTTAATTATTATAATAATATTTAATTATGTTATATATTATTGTTATTTAAAATTAGAAATAACTTATTACCTTTTAGGTCAATACCACCTTATAGCATAGTGTATATAAAATATAACAATATAGTTAAAAGTTTAAAATCCTCATAAACAATATTTTTGAATTGTAACACAATAATTAAAATTCTTATTCTTCGTTTTAATATCTAATTTCGTCCAAAACTTAAAATCTGTATAAAAAATGTGTGCTTAAATATTTTTTTTAGATTTCTTGGTTTTAGTATTAACTAAATATGAGAAACTTTGAATTTTTAGCTATAAAAATTTAGTATTTTATACATTTTTTACTACAAAATTATTTATAAATTGTCAAGATTTTGACGAATTTTGTAGTAAATGAGTAAATCAATTTTTTCAAAAACTGATTTTACGTAAACATTTCTGCTTTACCCTTAATTTTTTTCCCCAATTATTAAAAAAGTACTGTGAATTATATTTATTTTTGACCCCTTGGCTCTTAACAATCAAAATACTAACTAGATTCACTTTCTTACCAGAAATTGTAGTTAAGTTGAAAATCTAAGCATTTTTACTGCTCCAAAAATCGATAATAAAAACAAAAATAAAATAAAATACTCATCAATACCGCTTAGCTCAGAATCTAAAACAAAATTTATAATTTTTGATTCGGTAAAGCAATTAAAATATTCTATAATCAAAACTCTTAATAAATGTGTGTTTTTACACAATTATTCTATTTTTATTAAAACTGTAAACATAAATGATAAACAGTTTTAAATGTTTTTGTTGATACTTAAATTTAGACATCAAATATTTGTTTAAGAATTTTGCATAAAGGCTTTGATCTTACAAATAGTAAACTACCATCAAGATCAGAAATGTACATGTTATTGGCCGTGACTAATAGGCCAGCATGGCACCTTAAATTATAACTTACCAAAGAATAAATGATAAATAGACAACAAAATTAAATATTTTAAATTAAAATAGTTATGAAATCAATTTATGTACATTTTATTTAACGACTATGTGTATTTTTTCAGTCTACAAGTATGAACTTCTTATCACAAATCTAAAATATTTATCACACTACCTATAATATGTATAATATATTGGTACATTAACATTATACATGTTTGCTTTAAATCTAATATTTCAAAATATTTTGTTGTAGTCGTTTTTCAATAACTAATTATTTTTATTATTTTTATTGAAGAACATTTCATTTTCTTATGTACAATTTATTTTTAAAAACTTTGGTATTTAAACATAAGCTTATATAAACAGACAAGCAGAACACATTCTCAATAGGTATGCTATTTCACAAGTGGTATTGATATTATATTATTTTAGTTTATATATATGTATATATATATATATATTTTTTTATGGTATATTGAGTTATTAAATTTGAAAGTAATAAAATGAAGAATGATGATGATTGGAGTTCGGTTGAATAGCGCTTGTTGACATAGTTATTGTCCTTTCATTTAAAGAAACTGTTGAAAATATAAATTTGAATTCTTTAAAGTAGCAAATGTATTTTTTGATATATAATCAGTAGAAGAAATCACTTATCACAATCACATAAAACTTTTTAATAACTCTTTTTATCCAAGAAAACTTTTCACTGAAATTTATAATAATAAATATAAACCATTTTAAAACCAATACAATATGTTCCGCTTCACTCAAAATCTAAAATGTAAATAGTATGTATATATCATACATTATTATTGTTTTATATTTCGCCCTGCTTTTTTTTAATTTTCGTGATTTAGCTATAAAAAAGTGCATCCATCGCTGATTCATAGACTTAATTAAAGATTTTCTTTTAATTTTCAAATAAAGAATATACACAAAAACCAATCAAAGACATATTTTTGACTAAAAGTTTAAAATTTAGATCAAGCGTACTACGTAGCATACTATGTAAAATAATGTAATATGAAGTATGTAGTACCTAAGTAAGAATGAAGTGTGCATATCTATGGGGTTAATACATTATATTAATTAGTAGACAATGAATACATATATATAAATGCGCTTAATAAATGATAATTGTTAATACAATGTATTAAGTCATAAAAAATTGAAAAAATATTATATTATTATGCGGGCGATGACTGGAGATAATTAACATTTTGTTTGACCCCTCCCCGCCGAAAAAAAATAAACCTTGGCAGCAGGCCTGTGACAACATCCCCATTTACTAATTTACAATAAACAAAATGATAGGATGAACTCCCCCTCCCCGTGGTTTTTTTTTTATACATGATAATTCTCTTTGATGATTTATTTCAAATTAATATAGGTATAGTTTAAGATGAAATACAATTTTAAAATTAATTTTTATTATATAAAAATTAGGTTTTTTCGGAGTGCGGAGGCACTACCGTGCAATTTATTTTAGAAATAATATATATAAAAATATAAAGTGACTTGGTGTGGCGCGGTCGTACGCTCAACTGCGGAAACGCTCTGAGTGTACGTACCGGCCGATGTTGCTAGCTCCCGGATGGGTGATCACCCAGGTTTTTTAGCAACAAATCCTTGCCACACATACAAAAACGTATTTCAACCAAGTGTTCCTCCACACATAGTACCAGGCTAATGACCTCAGTAGTTGAAGCCTTAATTCTAATAAAAAATATATATATAAAATATAAAATAATACTGATTTGAACATTAAACAAATCCCTTCTAAAAAAATCTGGGGATTCCCATTATGAGGAAATTCAAAAATATGCAATTTGTAAGAATACAGTAATTTTAAAATGTTATACTTTAAGAAAAATAAAATATTCCTTGCCATATATATATATATATATATATAATATACAATACATAATATGTTCATCTAAAAAGCATCGAAGAAACGAAAAATCTCTTGACACTCTAAACTAACACCTAATCCATGACTTATCAATCTCAACGTAATTGCTGGTAACTCTGAATACATCCGTAGTTTTCGTTAGCGAAAATAGTATAGAGACTGGGTAAACTAATAAATATAAATACAATAACAAAAATAAAACAATAAAAAGGGTTACCAATGGGTTACTACTTCCGTCCAGTTATGCATGTAAGTTTGTAAAATAATTTCAAACGTCACAATAATTCTTATTGTAACTACATGTGCAGATTGTGTAAATAAAATAAAAAAAAAAATTATGTACTTACATAATTCATTATTTTATTATTATATTATAGTTCGTTATAGAAGTTAGTCATGCATTTTTAAAATACAGCCTTGTCTATAAACAATCAAACCTTTTGATAAGAATAAACTCAAAACAAAACAATTACATTTTAACAATGGACGAAAATATAATATATATTATAAAATCTCTTCTGGAATAAATCTAATAAATATTCATTAAATAAATATTTAATTTTATTAAGTACTTTTCATTAAAAATGTCATAGAATACTAACATTTCTGATTCAAATATTTTACTGAAAAATGGTAAATATTAAACATTATTAAATAAAAATGTTATCGTACACCATTAAGTAATTAAAAAAATTTTCAGTATTTATACTACCTATATAAATTGTAACTATAAAGTATGCAATAAAAGTAAATCATTCATGGACTTTTGTCTACATGCAATTATAGTAATAAGTGCTTGAATAATGTACTACCTCATATTATTAGGTACCAACACATTTGAAGGTACTTCCAATGAGTAAATTATATTTCATCAATAATACCGTGTGAGATACTCCTTCTAATTTAGATATGTACCTATCCTTAACCTAAACCCACGATGATCGGCTCATGCATAATACCCCTCAAAATTAATTTATAAATTAATAAATAAATTTTATTAATAAATTAATTTATTTAAAATTAATTTTGGATTTTTGCGTATTACTTTTTCTAGTAATAATATTAGGTAATTCCATTACGTTTTAGATTGTAATTGATTTATATTGATTTATATTCACTGATTACATTGATCCAAGTTTGAATTTGAATTATTTTATTTATTTGAGCCATGATTTGAATTTAATATTATAAATTCTATACAGGGTAATTCAAAATTTAGGTTATGGCCACTTTATTGATTTAACATAGAGAAAAATGTATGATACGAAAGTATTTTAATTTAGAAACATCTAAAATGATTTGTACATTTTGTAATTTTTTACAATATTTTATGGATATTTTACTATTAAATTGTTATTTTAGAAAGTTTTAAAATCATGTAATAAGAAGGAAAAATAAGATTTGATTTTGTACAATAACAATCCACCCTGTCAAACACTAGAGATTCTGAGTTATACGCCTAGATAATATTCATTTATTTTTTAGCATAACTTTAGAAACAATAAATTGTGTATTATAAACGGTATGAGCCAAAGTTTAATTGTTTAACCAGTATTATTATATTTATAAATTTTATACTATACAGAATGATTCATCAAGCATGCTCAATCCCATTTTTTCATTAAATAATCAATTTTTTCAAATTTTGATTTTTGGATTTTTTAAGTATGCTCAAAAACCATTTTTTTAAATTCTTGAATTTTTTTATACTACTTAAAAATGCCCTGTGATGACACTAACTTCTGTTTATTTTCAATTGACAATTATCCTCTTTATTGTAAATTATTAAGTGGATAATGTTTTTGAACATTTTGATATAATATCTAATTCAAAATTTGAACGAGTAATTTTTTTGATTATTTGAATGTTTATACTAAGAATAATAATTCTTAAAAATAGTTTTATACAAATATAAAGTAGATTATATAATATTGAATCTAGTATTTTCTATACTTGGACCATTTTTACAAATATTTAATGTTGATGGATTAATATTTCTCACTAAAATGTTCAAATCGCCATAGCCCACATATCTTTTAAACCTATTATCATGGACCATTATTATTTTTAGTACACAAAGTAACTAAAAACCTCAAAAACTACTCGTTCAAATTTTAATTCTGGTACGTCAAAAGTGTCGAAAATGAATTATTCACTAAGTAATTTACATTAGAAAAAAAGCTTTCTTATTTGAAAAAGAAAAGCTTTCCTAACCTAACCTAACTTATCTCCACAAGACACTCCTTAAGTAGTACAAAAATTTTGAAAAATTTGAAAATAGGAAGTCTTTACTAGAAAAATGTGTAATTCTCATTTAAAAAAAAAAAATTGACATCCATCCAAGAACTTATTTAAATATTGTAACGATTTACAGATTACTGTTTCGTCATTTATGTCGCACTGAAAGTTTAGCGAATTTGGTTAGATTAACAGAACACAGGATCGTTGAATACGAGCGTATATATTATTGGCATAGCCAGTTTGAATCGCGATGTAATGATAATCGTTCTTTCATATATTCTTTAAAATTATATTATAATTCAATTTACTATAGGTATAATCACCTACCTTATAGTTAAATCATTAATTATTCCAATTCGTACTCAGCTACTCCAGTGATCTTCAATAAACTACCCTCAAGAACAGAGTTACTTACGTGATAGTGTACTGTATAATATTATTACTATTTCAAACATTTAATAAACTTTTGTATACGTTGCTATATTGACTTCGATTGTATTAATTTATGAACGCAGAATATAAGTTTCTAGGACTTGTAAAATATAACTTAGAAAACTTTATTTATATCAGTCCAACAACTCGATTCTCAAGACTGGTTCGTGTAAAGGGAATAGCTAACCAACTACTCCTTAACTGAATAGAATTAGGTATAAATATCGACAGCCACTTTGTTTTAAGCGATGAAGGAGGTGTGTTGCAATATCTTATAAATCAAAGTACGTAATTACAGTTAATATTTGAAAATATGGTCCATAAGTATATTTAAAAATTTCAAAAATCATGATTTTATTAAATGCATTAACTAATAAAAAAAATTTTGTTTTGGTGCATACCTAGACTATTTTCATCTTAGGTATCTTATAGAGTTGTGTAGAATGGTGCTCATTTATTTAATATTTAAAACAATTCTAAAAAAATTTCCTAAAAAAAATAGTTAAAATTAATCATCTTTCTGGTAAGATATCAGTTGAAAAAATAATACCAATCAATTATTTTTGAAGCTATACCATAAACAAATGTTCGTCTACGCAACAAAAGCGTAGCATACATGCTTTTACAGACATACGCCTACGAGCAATGCCCAAAGGTAGGTATTAAATATTATTATTTGTGTCACAATTCTCGCAGACGCGAATATGAAACGTGTAATTTCTTTTAATAATCTAATGAAAATGTAAAGATTATTTTGAAAATTTATAACTTTATACGCCTGCAATGTAATTAAAAGTAATAACCAAAATTATATTTTCTCAATTTATTCTATTGTGTAGTATATGTATGCATATTAAACTACAGGAATAAGAGTAAAAAACAGAATTTTCAATAATATAATATGATTATCAACATTATATTATTATTATAACATTATTAATATCATGGGCGCCGACTATTGGGGTGCTGCGGTACTCAAGCGCCCCATAACCCATTCCATTGGGTGCGGAAATAAATGAAGCAATATGTAATAATATACCTAAGCACCCCATGCAATTTGGAAAACCCGGCGCCCGTGATTAATATCATAATAAATCAACAACAAATAATAATATATTTGTAAGGAATCGACTTTGTTATTAATATCTAGTTATAATTTTTATTTTAACTGTAATCCAACAATACAGAGGTATAAAAATATGTTTTTTTTTTTTAATTTGGCACATCACTAATATCAGTTTTTTATTTCCGTCTATACACATATTAAATACCCACTAAACTAAAAAAATCTTGGTGGTTATTACTTTTTACTTACGTAAACACGCATATTAAAAGCATTTGTGCCACCACCTATAATAATAATGGTATCAGTGCTCAATGAATATCACAATACAGCTCAGTGACCGAGTAAGACACTAATACCTTCCAGTGTTTGATTTCCGGTCGGTAAGTACAAGTATATTTAGTTATATGCGTAATACTATCGTTTCCGGTCTCCGAGATCATGATACGGTGGTTGTGACGGCAGTGGCCGTACAACACGATGATTGTATATTATATGGTACACCCAACGGTTTGTCGACTTGTTTGTTTTGTTACATCGTATACTCGCATATCTGTTTTACACGAACAACTAACGAGTGTCATCATAGGCCTACTTAAGGGTGGCCATCGTGAAAATTATCATGCATATCCTGAATTTAATTCTACCTCAGAAAAAAAACCAAAAGTTAAAATATTAGTAGAATATATTATAAAAACTACGAGCTATTAATATTTAAAATCGTTTCAATACAGAAAATGTGAAAGAGTCTGCCAGGCTGGGTGCTATAGTAAATACATTTTTTTTTATTTATTATAAGCTATTTACAACATTTATGGCCATTGGGCGGAATAGTATTTGACATATTAGCTTACATTATAATTTTTTTTACAAAGGGATCATGAATTTTTATATATATATATATATATATACGTTTTAATATTAGATACTAGTATATATAAATAATATAAAATTATAAGCTACATTGCTGGTAATATTGCACTCGTCATTCATGAGACGAAAAACTCAAGACGACTGCAGTTATGGCTTGGCCTTGTTAAAAAGAATAACACATTACATATAATTAAAATCAAAACTTTTTATTAATAAAAAATTTATTTTCTTATCTTATTAGTCCAAATTAATAACCACTAGATTATTGTTTTTTAACCATTTTTGAATAATGGCAATGTTTTATTTTATTTACCAAAGCTCATTAATATTTTTAACATAAAAATACGTAAGTATATAGTATAGTTCAAACTGTGAGTTACAATACGACCAGAAGTTAATGATACAACTGTATGCACCCCCTCCACAATTTTGGAACCTGAAATTTTCACAATATTGTGTACGTAGGAGGTACATATATTATAAATTCATATTTAATAATAATTAAAGGTTTTCTTATGACGTCCTTTCCAAGTTATAGCATAACTAATCATAAGAAAGCTGCCGCCTTATTTTGAGTTTCCAAATTATTTTTAAACCAGATAATATTCTACTTCACCAATATAAAGGCACTGTGGCTCCCTAGGCGCCGTGGTGCACACTATAGGAACCGCAGTAAAAATAATGATATACTAAATTATTATAGTATAATATTATCATCTTTAACATTTATTTTTTTAAACTTAGAGGAGAAGCATTTTATTTATTTTAAATTACATGCTGACTAATGAGTACCAAAAATATATAATAAATATTATAAATTAAAAACTCTTGGGACGATGTTATAGTGATACAAATATAACAAACGGAATTAAATCAAACACTATGAACTGTTATGGAAGGTTACTATGGGATACGGATATAACACCAATATGCCACGAAAGTTGTGGAAACAGCTTTAGTCCTCCCTAGAAACAACTGAGAAGATTCCAATTAACTAATTGGAAAAGTGTTCTTAAACGGTGTCATTATCGTCTTATCGATGTAGAATATTTGAGTATTAAAGCTAAAAGAAAAATTAATCCTATACTTTCTAATAAAACATAAAAACAGCATAAAAAACTATAATCACAGTATTAAATGTATCTTCTAAATACTAATGACGTTAAAAAACTAAATTAAATTAAATATTAAACTTTAAATACAAATTAGAATTTTTAAAAATCAATTTTTTTTTAATCATTTGGAGTTATAATATATTTATCAAATATAATATTGCAATACATATTTTAATTTTTCAATTACCTACCATTTATTTATTTGTTATAAAAATAATTAATAACTAATTTATTCATCTAACATTATTAGTAACATCTTATTATTTAAAAGTTGTCGAGCATTGTATATTATCAAACAATATTTGGGTTAGAAACACATAAATTAGTATCACAAAGACATATAGATGAATAATATGCTAAAAATAAACTTGAATAATATATACTTACCTACACACAATTAATTTAATTATTTCGGTAGATATTACCAACATTTAGTATTATAAAACATTAAACCACAATACGTCTCGCGATACGGTTATTACCGTAAAAATTGATATTATTTCTCACCATTAAACATTATGAAATAGTATTAAACAATAGCAATAATTTACATTTGCGCAATAATTTTATCTAAAACGTAACAAGTGTCAAACAAAATAGGCCGTGGGAAAAATAATTAAGTAGATACATTTAAAAAAAACTAGTGTCCCTTCTCTTAGAAGTTAGAACAAGAGAGTTTATTAAAGCATCGTTTTCCGTCAAAACAATTATTTCAGAATAACACGAACAATAACCGTAATTGAAATAGTTTAATTCATTATATTCAAATTGCATTTATTCACACCATTACAACTGTTTGAAATAATCTCAAATTAATTTGAATCAATAGTTTAATTAACTAATAAGTTAACACCAAATAAGTAAATATTTTGATTTAATTTATTTCTTAGAATTTTGTCTTAAGTCGGTTACACACGACTGGTGTTCTTGGCAAATGCTGGTCACTGATAGCACTTGACATATGTTGATCATATTTCCCACATAACTGGTAAACCATAGCCAACGTTGAAAACTAATGGCATTTGGCAAATATTGGGCATAGGACAGAAATGTGTTGTGATATTAATATATTATAAATCACACAACCTACCAGAAAAATATAATGATAAAAATCATTGTAAAACTAATACATTCCTAGTATCACTTATAAATTATAATCTATAATACATTAATTATTGTAAATTACAATATCTTTAAAGTGTAAAACAAATCGAAGAAGGTTCTGCAATAATAATATACAGTAAAATAATTAGCTGTTCGATTGAAAATACTTATAAACAATATTAATAAACATAAATAATTTAATTAGAAACTCCACAATACTATGCAATATACATAATTATAAAAAAATTAGTATAAGTAATTACATTACAGCGATTTATTATCTTCTTTAAAGAAATTATTAGATAGGTACTACATTTTATATCAGCTTAATTATTTGGTTAAACACATTGATATATTAATTAAATAAGAACATAATAGCAATATGATTAAATAGGAAATCCTTAATAAAAAAAATTAGTGACAATTTCAATGACAAAATTAAGAATCATTAAATTATATTAAAGTAGTTAAATAATTTCTTTAAACATAAACTATATCTGCATACTACAAAGGTTCTAACTTGAGTAATAGAAGTACAGCAATTATTTAAAAACAAATTAATGAATGATCGTTAACTTAACCAAAATAAAGTAGTTGATATTCATATTAAATTTACCTACTTGTTAATTATTACAAAACTAAATATGATTAAAATAATGAGTCGATAATTTGATATTAATGTTTTTATTTAAACATGTAACTTGATGATAAAATAAGTCAAAAATATAATAGTTTTCCAAATTATTTTTAAAATTTATGTATTATACTACCTATGTCCTATATCTTATTTATACACGCCAATTGGCTAAAATAAACATACCGTAAGTAAACTGCTTGGAACATTGACAATAAAGGAAAAACACTCATATTCTGTGAACTTTAGTTTTGATCTTTTTTAACATTAAAACGTTGCCAATTTTCTGGAAGATATTTTATTACAAATATAATATATTTATGAATAATAATATACAATCATTAAATTAATCTGATAGTTTAAAGGAAATCCTGTCAAATATCCAATCAATGCTTATTATTATACATACAAGATAGCTGTTTATTTAATTATGGTTAATTTATCCTTAGAAGTCCTTAATTTTAAACATAAGAATGTCAATTCAGAAACATATTCACAAATTATTTACTAGAAAATACGGCAAGTACAAATCCATTGATACAGACGTATGAGTATAGTAGATAAGAAGTATTCAAATTTAATTATAAATGTTCTTGTATTAATAATGTAATTTGTAAAATAACTTAAAATTTTTGATAAAATAGTAAAGTGAGTTTTGTAAGAATTGCAACAGTGGCTTATGGATTATCGATATATAAGCATTAAGCATGTTTTATTGTATAAATATGATTGCTTCGGTGGCATCAAATCGATGCACAGTAAATTCTTCGCACATAAGTATAACTGTATAATAACAATAAACTATATTGATTCAATAAAAGATATTTTTGTTTTCAAAAATATTCTGATCATGAATAAAATTATATAATTTAAAAATGTAACAGACTTTAAAAATAAACACAAAGAATAAATACCTAGGAAAATATTTTTACGCTGCAAAAGTAGTTTTATTTTCATTTAAACCTGTTAAACATTTTTTTCCCGAAAACAACAAAGTGTGTTTTATTCTGTTATAAACAAGTTACCTAACAAGTTACTTGAGTACGTACTACATTTTATAAACACAAACAAACGATCGTGCACATGATGGACATATATCAATATATTATAATTTATAATAATATACCACTACTCCCAGGTATATACCAACATATAATAATGTTGAAGGATAACCGTTTTAATAATTCCATCTTTATTCCTGCAGTTGTTCAGTATTTAAACTATAACTATATTAAATGCATTATTTTGTTAAATTTATGTTTAATATATTATGTACAGTTAATGAATCGTTTATTCAGAATAATAATTATTATTAAACGTTTAAAACCAAATGCATGTTATATTTTTTTAAATTAATACTTTTAGTTTACCTTGTACACAAGACTTATCCGACGATAATAAATAACTGTAATTAGTGTATATTATATAATAATATATTAATACTTTGTCATATATTACGTAACAATATGTAGCATAAATATCTTATAATTGATAAATTATTATTGATACTTTGTTGGACATGCAAATCTACCACATACGAACATAGGAGATTCTAGTGCTATTGCCAATTAGTACTGTTTTTATTTCATGTCTAGGTTTTATACAGTGAACAGCGCTTTTAAGACTCGTGGATAAAAGGTTTAGTCACTTATCAAACTCAAAATCTCATGGATTGATGTATCCAAATATATTTTAAAAAATATGGACAAGTAGGTACTGTTTTACTGTACATTATGTATCGCGTGAGTCATTGTAATGGATAATATGTTAAATTTTAATTCAATGATATAAAATCATCGTTTACAAAAAACGGTTTTGAGTGAAGACCGTTTGTTAGTCTATATTGATAATATATTTAATGATATTATTGCGATTAAAGTAATTTATTTTACTATAACTAAGTAATTCAGTAGGTTGAATTAGTTTTTTTGCAAACATGTTGCATTTGAAAATGTCTTTGTGTGTATAAAATATAATTATATAGGTACTTTAAAAGTTTCAAGTACCCACTAATAATATTTTTAAATTACAACAAAATTACTAAAATTGTTATTCTTTGTTTAAATATCTAATTTTGTCAAAATTTTAACTTAAAATATCTATGAAAAAACCGTGTTTAAATATATTTTTTAAATTTTTTGTTTACTGTATGAACTACCAATGAGAAATCTTGTTTTAAATTTTAAATTTAACCACAAAAATTGTACATTTTATACATTTTTAACTACAAAATAATTTACAAGATTTCGTCAGTATTCGAACTTTAAAAGCTTATAAAAAAAACCTCGAATATTATGCATCTTTATTATTTTTTACTACTATTAAAACAACTTGTATTAAAATTCTGTAATACATTTTCAAGATTTTTGACCCAGCAATACTTATTAATATTTAAAGAAAAAACTAAAAAAAATTTTAAATTTTAAATGTCAATAAAGAGCTTAAAAAAAGTATAAATATTTTTAAAATTGTATTATGTATAGAAAATAACCAAATAAATATGGTGAAAATTTCTACGATTATTCGTTTTTGAATTACAACAAAACAAGAAAATCGTTATAATTTATGGGCGACTATCCAATGTCGTAAAAATTTGAACTTGCCAATGTGACTCCTATAAACAGCGTCCACTGTACTTATATATTAGAAAATGTTCAACAATTTCAACATCGGGTGGTCGATAAGACATTGTTATATCAGCAAAGCCCACTTGAGTCACCGTTACTATGCAGTCGTACATAAACATCAACTGCGGTCGTTACGGCATGCGCGATGTCTCAGTGAGGTAGGTTGTCTCCTCCACCGCGGTGACGACTGATTTGCGAAAATGAAAATATGAGCTACGTGGACGTCAAACGGAAGATAATGCGTGCACAACCTGGTACGGGTCCGGAAACTCATATCCTGGTTATTTGTTCACGCATCATGAATCGCTGCAGTTCTTGAATGTATATATTATGTTCACGATAAGTAGATATAAATAGATGTATACCGTGTGAAACATCAACGAGTCATCGCGTGTGTTTTGATTTCGAAGGGAAACGACATCGATCGTTGAATGTGTATAAATATATATATATATATATACACATATACATATACTAATCATGATAAATAATACAAAAAGTAAAGTTATTCAATGTGAATGTGTAAAAATAAGAGTACATTTTGTCAATAAATAGTATCTATACCCAATTTTTAACCTAACCTATACAATGCGATTTACCAATCATGCTCACTCCCTCATCATTTTTCAAATTTTGGAAATTTTAAATAAACTTAAATCATATTTCTGAATGTTTTAGATTTTTGTACTATTTAAGGTAAGTGGCGAAACAAAATTTTATTTATTTCAAACGATAACTACCCATTTTATTTATTTCAAACGATAACTACCCATTTTATTTTAAATTATTCAGCAGATAATTTTTTTTGAATATTTTGATATAATTCAATCAAAATTTGAACGAGTAGTTTCCAGCTCATTGAACCATATGTAGGTTAGGATGTAGGTATTAAGGATAATTTACAGCCCATGATACTAGCACGGCCGCCCGGTTATGACTATGAATAAAATATAATATGTAAATTTAATATCTGAATAGTCTTGTTCTTATAAATTACTACTCAGATAATTATTATAAATTATAAAATGCTAATTATATAATTTGCCAACTATAATTTTGATATCAATTATTAAACAAATAATACATCATATTATCCTTTCTATTTTTTTCTTAGCTCTTATCAGACTTTTTTTGTAAATATAAACAAAAAAATATTATATAAATATATATTCTATGTTACCAATATGCATAGACACAACTAAAGGGTGGTTAGGGTGCTTTACCATCCCCAAGATCTAATTAAGCACTCCCTAGTCTCTATTATAAAATACTAAAAATAATGTGATAAAAGAGTAATACATTTTTTTATGTAAGATTTTTTATATTTTTATGAAAAAAAAAATTCAAAAAGAGGCTTTTCCTAACTCAATTAAGTTGTAGTTACATTTTCTAATAAGTTCTGCAACTTCTGAACGCAGTTTTTCAAATATGTAACAAATTAAAAATTAGTGAATTACAAGTATGTGAAAGCAATGGTTTACTGACTTAATATTTTAAGTATTGAAAAGCATGTTACAAATTTAATAAAAACAAAACTAATATCGAATATTGAAATAGATATGCATCATTTTAACACCCCTAAATTGTAGGTCTAATTACGCCTATGCCTATATGTATAAACATAATATCTATTATCTTCAATAGGAAATGTATAATAACTTGGAAACAACTTGTTCAAATTTTGACTAAGATACCTTCATAAAATTTAAAAAAAAATCATATACTGAATAGTTTTTAAAAAAATGTGGTTCTTGCTTGCAAAATAGTAGTTTGTTTCTCCACAGGAGACTTTTTAAATAGTACATAAAATTTTAAGTATTCGAATATAAAGTCTTAACAATGTTTAAAAATTCCAAAAATCAGATTTTGATTAACTTTATTATTAAATTTAAAGAAGGGTGAGCATGATCAATAAATCACCCTTTATAATCAATAGAGCTCATAAATGTGAATGTTTTTTATTTTGAAAAATATGTAAAATAATTTTTTTTACTGTACAATTTCTATAACATACAATAAATTAAACCACTGAATTTTAAATTACCTATCTATAGTATTATTTTAGATAGAAGATTAGACATTTTTTCTAAAATAATCAGTGTCTTGCATCAAATTGATCACCCTGTATACAATAATTATTTTAAGATAAACAAAATTAGATTTTGGATAATTAAAAACAACTCATACTTGAATAATTGTTTTTTTTTTACTTTATAAGTTACATCATACTTCGTAATTTAATATGTCGTTTATAATAATTGTGCTACTGTTCTTTAATCATTTTTGGATTTATTTGTTGTTTTTCTTTAGATTATCAAAAAAATAAATGCCTATATATAATTAAAATCACAGACTAATATTTTAATTTTAATGCATAAAGTTTAAGTTAATAATTATTAAAACATTACTGTTTTCGAAAACTTTAAGTAATTTATCATTTCACAAATGTTGGCAAGATTTCATATTTCAAATTTCAAAAGTTTGACAGTAGATATGTGTGGATTGACTCTAGTAAATAAGTGTTTATAATTTTGGCAAATAAATGTTTATGATAGAATAAACTATAATAATTAAGATAAACACGGGTTTGTCATCGTTTATAAGTAAACAGTGGCTATACTTTTTATAAGGTTCAATTCAAATATTTCAAATAAATATCCGGTAAAACTTAATACTGTTGATATTAGATATCAGGGATATACATATACATTTATAGAGTATACCTAATAATAATATGGTGTATAGTAAATGGCAAATAGTATTTCATTTAAAAACATCGTTTGTTTTATTTAAATTTATCAATTAAAAATTTTAACTTATTTTTTTATCTTAGAAATAAAAATAAATACTTAATTTAAACAAATTTAAATAAATAACTATATCAGAGTATAATAAGAAAATATTAAGAAATATATACTCAAATTCTTTTGGCAAAAACTTCAGAATATATTACACTATATGATAATTTGGCGAAAACATTTTATAGGTCATGGCCAAAGTTCAAATGCAAAAATTAAATATATCTTTAAATTACAGTAAAGCTATAACATTTTATAATAAAGTAGTTAAAATAATTAGTAGTTAAAGTGATTCGCCGTGCATCCTTACGGCTTACCCTTTGTGTCCTTTAATAATACTTTTATTTGAATTCTGATTTTTTGAATTTTTATTAATACTCTTATTAATACTTTAAAAATACTATTACAAATACTTAAATTTCTTATACTGTTTAGAGATTTTGCTGAAGTGATTCAAACATCTTTCTTTCAAACGAAAACTAAAATTTCTACTTTTAAACAGATGGCTTTTTTGAATATTATAATGGGATGTCTAACGAGTAGATTTTAGTTTATTAAATTTTGTACCATGAATAATATGATATATAATTTAATAATGATTTTCATAAAATAAAAATATTAATAATGTTTATTATTATAACACTCAATCAATTTTCACAATGGACATATTATAAAATTAAATATAAATAAATTAAATAAATAAATATTATAATATATTGTATTATTAACTAGTATAATACATTAATATAATTACTTTGATTTTCAAATTATTATTATTGCCACGACATTTTCTAAGTTTATTAGCATGAACTATATTTAGTAGGTATAACTATAAAAATTTTAATAACTTCAAAACTACTCATTCAAATTTAAAAATAAAAACATTACATTTTCAAAAAAAAAAAAATCATATGCTAAACCATTTACATCAAAAAAAAGTGTTTCTCATTTGAAAAAAGAAGTTTATATCATCATGGAACACTTTATTCATTGCATAAAAAAATCTAAAGTTTTAGAAATATGGTCTTTAAGTACCTATAGATACTTAAAAATTACATAACTCAGAATTTTAATAAATGCATAATCAAAAAAAAACTGAAAGTGAGTATGCTTGGTAAATCAATCTGTATATAAATATAATAGATTCAATACAAATCATTCTTTCCTCCAGCACACACAAATACATCATTCCATACTTTTGGGCACATATGTCTGCCACCAATTTAAGGACTAGAAGATTTAATATCGTTTAAGTATATCACTAATAATACTGGAAAGAAAAGCAAAAAAAATGAAAAAAGAATACAAATAAAAAAATCGTTTTTGAAACGAATTTAAAACTCTTATCTTTTCGAGCATATAGCAGTCAGCTGTTCTTGTTCACATGAAATACAGAAAACTACAGACAATAAGGAATAAAGTAAAGGCAAAAATCCGTTATATTATTATTATACATTATAATATTATGTACGGTATAACTATACATTCCACCAACACAAATAGAATATTTTTATTTTCAAATAATTTACGACCCAACATAGATTCTCACTATTATAAGTTATAACATATTATATAACTAAATCTATTATAGGTAAGTAGACAATAGCCAATAAATATAAATAGTTATAAATTTAATTTAATTCATAATTAATATTAGGTAATATTTTATAATAGATTAAAGACAAAAAATAACATTATTTTGACAACAAACTACTAAATTTTGATTAAAGTCTACAAAAATGTTAAATTTTTTCAAAAACTATTTATTCAATGATCTAACACCCCCAGGAATCTTTATATTTATGCAAAAATATGGAATGTATGTACGAACCAAAAACACCAACAATTAGCTATTTATATCGCTGTGTTAGGTTAGGTACATGTTATAATGAAACATAAATTATAATGACAAATATATGAGTATTAAAACGTCAGTAAGAGTACCTAACTAATAAAAATCACTTTATTCATTAAAAAAAATTATACCGGGGTTAATTGGAGAGGTCGTAATTTACATACGATTGCCCACGCTCAGGCAGCGCGAACTTTCCAATCAATTTATTGTTAAATAGATGCGAAATTTTCGAAAATATAATTTATTATTTGAAGTAGAATTAAATCTATTTCCTACTATAGCAATTATATTATTCTACGATTACATTTATTTTAATAATTAAAAAATATATATTTCAACTTTATTATAATAAAATAATATATGTTTATAAACTGTTGAATATTATTATATAAATATACACATTAATACATTATTTAACTTTTTTTTATATATGTATTATTACAAATCGTTTAATATTTAAAATATTGCAATAATATTCATAAACACAGTGCATTTTTACATTATAAATATATAGTTAATGTTTATATATTAGTTATTAATAATAAAAGTTGTAGATAACAAAATACTAATAAATTAAAAATAAACAAAACCTAAAACAATAACAAATTAAGGCCAAATATCAACATTATTCTCATTTAAACTGCGCATCTAATCAAAGGATCATTCAATAAATAGTTAAAACGGAGAGTAGGAAAGTGAAAGGTCTCAGTGGATCTGGTATGGATGGCTGGAACTCTAAGGTTTCAACGTTCAAGAAGACGTAGTGCATCAATTTTACCCTGAATTAATTTTAAAATGAACTTATGATCGGAGCTTAGACGCCTGTCCTCCAGAGAGCAGAGATTTAATGCATTCATGACTGGTTGACTATATATTATAATATATAATATGCTGTATATATTAATTATGCATATCATTATTTTTGAAAATTTTAATCTCGATTCTTATTTAAATATAGATTAAATGTATTTTTAATAACTTTTATTCAAAGAAATGTATACAATTATAAAAATGTATCTGTTCATACACTGTTTTTTTTATGTTATAATTTCAATACAACTCTAGTTTTTCAAATGTTTTTATTTTACCAGATGATCCATCAGAAATATAAATTTTTATCATCTGTCGTTAAGTGTAATGACTGTGTTAATGTTAAAGATATTGAAATCGAAAACTGACTATGGCATTAAGTATGAAAGCGCTCTAATAATCCGGAATCAGTTATTTAAGGCATACTGTCATCAAAGTCCATTACACACCCAGAATCCATTAGTTTACGCATTACAGAATTCGATGTTTGTGAGCTCTGTTAATGCTTGGCACATTTAGAAGCTTGTATGTATCGGCGTTACATAAATTTACGACAGAAACGGTAATCTTACGCACAACAGCAGGTATTCAAGACGTTGATTCAAGCGCATACATACAACATATAATATATAACATTTACATAGAATTGAGGGTTTGACGAGTGAAATAAACTTAACTCTCCAAATAAAAACATACATATAAATAAATGTTGATTACCTATATTCATTATCCTTTAGTTATTACTTAATTGTTATTAGCTGTACATATATTATACATCCAAGAATAATACTCAATAATGACTTAAAGTAATTTACATTTTGTATAAGGATATTATTGTTTAAGAACATTATGATTTATAATTTACATCTAATTAAACCACAACCAAATGTTTATCATTAATCTATGCTTAAGTTATTTAAATCAATGATCAATACAAATAAAAATTACTTAACGCTAACCATACATTACTTAAAAATTTTAAAATGATCCAAATTGTTTTTTAAATATTATTTATAACATTATAAGTATTATTTGTACTACATCGTAAAATATCGTATAATAATTATTACTGTACACTGGACAGTTTAATAGTATCGTTTAGTTCAAATATACTTCGATACTAATTCTTATAGGTAGTAATTATATTCACTATTGGTTTTTTATGTTTGTATTTAAATAATTGTATAATAATTTGTATATCCAAAAAAAAAAATGTATCAAATAAAACTTAAATAAAATATGTAATAATTACCCTAACGACAAAATGGTAAAAAAAAATTAAGAATAGCCACAAATAAATAATTCTTTAAATCTATATAAATCTATACATATACGATTAATTTAAAATAAAAATGTTAATAAGAAATAGATACAAAACAAAAGACAAATAAATAATATCAGCAATATTAGTATTAGTAAATAGTAGCACATTTTTTTTTTATTGAAAAAGTATCAAAGAAATTTGAGAACCCGAGCCAGAACGATTTATATTATATTGGTTTGTTTTTAGTGTCATTAAAAATTGGTATTTTAAGGGGAGAGGAGGTCAAAGGTAAAATATAATAATTTCTTATAATATTGATCGAGAAAAACAAAAAAGTTAAGACAAAATAAATATCCTATTAATCAGTTTTCTACCATATAAATTTTATTTTTTATTGTAATTCAAAAATGAATAATCGTAAAGTATTGAAATAATGTTCACTAAATATTTATAATAGCATTTTTATGATTCAGAAAGCTTGCAAATGTAACTTAAGGTTTCACATAAGCTGTTCTTATAGCGATAGAAAATATCAAAGACACAAAGTTACAGTTTTTTTATAAGCTCTTAAGTTTAAATGTTAACAAAACTTGTTACAATCACAACAATTTAAACATTATTTTGTAGTTAAAAATGTATATAGTTTTTATATTTCAATATTTTTTTTTATGAGCGTTTGAGTTTTATCGAAATTAGATATTTAACCGTAAAATATCAGTTTTCCCTCAAATATTTTTTGTCATTTTGTTGTAAATTAAAATTGTATCAATCGTAGACAGTTGAAACAATTTACTAAAAAATAAATAATAATTTTCTGTCAACATTTAAAATTTTAATACATTCAGACTAATTATAAACTATTTATAAACATTTTAAATTTTAGTTTTTTTTTCTTTAAAAGTTGATAAAAATGTTTTTCTTTGGTTAAAAGCTTGAAAATGTAATACAGGGTTCGTTATATATTTTCATTACACTATTGTAAAAGTATTGAAAATACATTAGTACAGTTATTTTTAGACATAAAAAGTTCTAATTTTGACAAAATTTAATAGGTATTCAATTAAAAAAACAATTTTAGTTATTATGTTTTTATTTTAAAAATGTTAATCGTAATTATTTAAAACATTTTGCTATTACGTATATTATATTTTTTTAAAAAAATGCATACTCATTTCAATCTATTTAAACTACGAATCTATTCACAACGTACATGGTATGTCAGTATTGACGTATATGTTAAAAAAATAATAATATATTATTTAATATAATAATAATTACTTTATAATAAAAGTGATTTTTTTTGAAAAAAATAAGTTTAACCTTTTGTATTACCAACAGAAAAATAAATTATTAATATCAATGTGTGTTTTATTCGAAACTTATTTTAAAGATATAAATCCATGCTAACAATTTCAATAAATATAATATTTCTAATTTAATTTAAGACTGCTAAATATTTATTCAATGCTAAAATATATTTACTTAATAAGTACACCTGATATGTTTTTTGAGTAAATACGGAATATTTAAATACACGTATATCATTTAATAAAATTGAAAACAACATTTTAAAAACTAGTCAGTAAAAAATAAATGATAAAGCACTTTAATTTTGTTAAAAGCATTATTAGATTATCATGAGAGAAGCTTTGGCTAATTCTTTGTATAAAAATGGTTACTGAAAATACACAACCGATTATGGTGTCACGCCATCAGCCGGAAGGGTAAATTTCCATTATATAGCTAAGTCCAAGGGTTCAAAAACTTTTACTGATCAGCGATCACATTAAATATGCGATGTTCATTAATCTATTTTGTACTTTTATAAAATATTTCTATTATCAACTTAAATTATATAATATATTAATTACTAATTTAATGAATAGAAGAAAATGTGTTATACCGTAACTGCAAGTAACAAAGTACAATACCACCCATGTTCTAGAAACACATAGAACATTGATTTTCTATAAAAAAAAAAAAATATTAATGCTATTAGTTATAATTATAGGAACTATAGATTTTTTTCTAAAACCAATGTGTAATATTAAAATTATTGGAATTATTATTATTTTATTATTTTGCTGAATCGGTCTCAAATTAAGATTGATGCGAGTTTGGATTAATTGGCTAGTATAGCTGTTGGATTTTCGTTTGCACCAACTATATATAACTATGTCATCAGCATATGTTACAATATGAGTGGTTGATATAACTGGAATGTCTTTAATGTAGAAAATGAGCAATGTCACTTCCCGAGAGCGGATCTCAGTTAATAAGTCAAGAAAGTTAGAGAATTCGGATCTAACTTCAGATGCGCAGGTTTACAGGTAGAATACAATTAGAAGAATAAGATAAAAGAGGTTTGAAAAAGTATTTTCGGTTTTAAAATTAATCTACCGTGATAGACTGTGCCAAACTTCTGAGCTATAGGTATTCGAAAAAAACACACGTGAACATAAAAAATAGTTGTTTATTTCTAAAAAGAAAAGATATCCGTATGAAAAAAAGGTTTAATACAAAGATCTATGGGCAAATATCAATTTAAATATTGATTTAAAACTTAAATTCAATTATTTAGCTCGACATAATTACTTTTGATGAATAATATGGAGTTTTAGTCGTACTTATTCATTTTTAAAACTTATGTTATAAACTTTACTCTTCGGACTTTTGGAGTTTATCAAAACTATAATATATTAACTTGTTAAAACGGTGAAAATAATTCAACTTCTATACACAATCCACACATATTATTATAAACACGAGTTTATATTATTTCATAAAAGTTGAATACAACTCTTAATAAGTACTCTACAACGCTTGTTTCTATAAAGTTCTGTTAATTTACTGAAATACCATGAGTAAAACTTATTTCAAGCATTTTCAATTTTCTGTAATCCGTAATAGCCCTTTTTTTGTGAAATTCAATTACCTTATAAATGGTGTATCATTTATTTGTTACAAATTTTTATTTTTCAAATATTACTAAAAACGAATTTAAGACAACAATGATATTTAAAACCACACGTGATATTTTTTTTAGATAAATAAATAAAAAATAATAATCGTAAGGTTAAAAATAGATAAAGTATTAAATAGTATGTTTTTTATTTTTTTTTTTTTTTTGAAATTATTTATAATATTATTATATATACGAGGTGTGGCTATTAAATAACGAGATTTTCTCTGTAAAAACTTTTTATTAATATTTTTCAATGGTTTAACATTTTTCCCCTTCTATATACTCCCCCCACTTTTGACACATCGCTCCATTCTAATTTTCCATTGGTTAAAACAGTGTTGGAAGTCCTTTTCTTGCAATGTTTTTAATACCTCCGTTGCTTT
>JACXSJ010000134.1:125435-139714 GCA_014851325.1 Pentalonia nigronervosa | reverse complement strand
ATGAATTTTTTTTAATAATATATTATATTAATTTTGTACTGATACTTGATTTTCTTCACTGGCGGAGTTTACATGTACTCAATTTTACCTGAGTTTTTTTTCTGGCGGAGTTTACATGTACCCAATTTTACCTGGTCTTTTTTTCTGGCGGAGTTTACACTAAAAAAAGGTACTTGTGGCGGAGTTTACATGCGCCCCTAAATTTAGGTAAAAAATGCAATTCGACTATCCCGACGTAGGTAAACTGCATGTCGAGTTATCATCAACATAATGATTATTATGTAGGTAATAATATCATAAAAAAAATGTAATTTCTATAACAATTGAACGGTTCTAATCGAACAATGTTCTTAATCGTGGTTTTTTTCAGGATGGGGAAGGGCATTAACATATTTCTTAGGAAAAAATACTTTTCAGCTATTTTATTATTTATATAGCAGTAAAAAAAAAATGCGTTCTAATAGGGGTTTATGGAAATTTTTAAAACTGATAAGAGTCCATCAATGTGTAATATACGCATATCAACATAACGTCCTAATAAATACAACGAAAAACACTCAACCTATAATACTTAACATAACTGTCAGATATTATGTCAGGATCTATAATATAATATATTCTATAATAATACATGTATAGACGTCTAATATATAATACCTAGAATTAATTTATTTTTTATATGCTGTTAAATGTATTTTTCCACTGATCGGGATCTTGACATTATTCAAACATGAAAAATGATTTTAAAATTGAAAAGCCTAAACATATATGTACTGCAATATGAAGTATTATCCAAAAGTCTAAAATATTTTATATTTTGTAAGTAAACTATATTTATTGCGATTTTAAGTAATTGTTTTTTTAAATATCATATTTTAATATGTTAATATTTAGAATATATTTCAATTATTAAAATACAATCGTCAATTATTTCTATTTTTTAATAATCAACCATGATATGCAAAACACTATTTAAACTATTTGTGAACAATACTAACCATTTATCAAATAATCTATTTGTGTATAATGACATAATAATGTGTCTATGTTTAATGTATTTAAACTTTAAATAGCTAATTTAATAACACATGTTATTAAAATAAAATAATGTAATAATTATATCATGTTTTATTTTCAGAAAACTGAAATAGTTTCATTTCTAAGATTAATTCATATGTCAAAACTACCAACTGATACAAAATTACAAGTAATAATACTATTTTTATTCAGATTATCACAATGAAAATAATATTATGTGGCCTTTATTAATTTTTTGATTTATATTTAAAATAACTTCAATTAGGTTAAATTGTTTATGAATCAACTATCAATGTTTGAATGGGATCAAGTTTCAACTTTTGGATTTTTTCCTATCGATTTGAAACTTATAACATCAGTAAGTGCATACAGTTATTCAATAAGTCTATAGTGGTTTTAGGACAGGCAATAATTTTAATAAAAACCAGTATGTTTTCTCAGTGGTTTATGACGAATTAAATGTATTTTTTTCAAAATGTTATCAAAAACTTTTTAAAAATTCCAACAAATTATTAACATTCTCAAAATGCGTACTTTGTTAAAATCTAATGGGTAAATAGAATATCTAATTACAATTTATGTCCATAATTAATATTCTAGTCAAAAAATCACATATTGTTGTAAATATCATTTTTTATTATAATATTATTATAACTGGCAATACTCGTAAAGCTGGAATAAATAATATAATAATAGTATATAGATAGAGAAATAATAATGTGGAGCCTTACGGTAAAAAAAATTGACAAAGGGTAAGTCTGGAGTAAATAATTATTGATATAATTTTGTTATTACAGATTTTTATATTACTCATAGCGACGTTAGCCATATCGGTACAAATGAAAGAACATCCATACCTGGTTAGGTTTAACAATGCATACCATTCATATTTACAGTTCGAGTACAAGATGGGATAATGTATATCTGATTACTTGAGGCGTGGTATACCTACAATGTTGTACTTAATCGTAGTTTAATATTTTGTTTATACAGTTGCATCAGATTCTACTTATATTTATTTTAATTTGTCCGAATATTTTACATAAAATTCTTATTAAAGCATTTTAAAGTACTCGTGTTTGAACGTTTTTTTTCCGATATCTTAACGTATTGGATTTGGATTATTATAACACGTCGTATATCATATCACATAGATTAATTGATTATTAATAATTTATGGCTTTGGTACCTACGTAAGTGCATTTTAAGCATTATATATATATATATTATTTTTCATATTTCAATAGAATTTATGATAAGTACTAAGTAATGGACATTGTCATTGTAATATCTTATCAATATATAATATTTTAAATAACACGATAGATACTTCAAATTGATTAATGGCTAAAAATTGTAATCATAAAATATAATATAACGGTGACACCCGTTGTGTTATTTAAATTAAAATCGAACGTCTTGCCTTTAAGTTAATTTATACCCCCTCCCACCTCCTTCACCAACAGTTTACCGAAACATGATTAAGAACAAGGTGAGCATTACTCTCCTAGGTTAAGCTAGTTTTTAGCGAAATCACGGATAACAACGGCACTTTAATTTAGAAATTGAATCATAATAAATTTTATTTTTTACAAATCATTCATAAAATATACACGAATATATATAATATACACATAAACAACCAATACAAATACTATACCTCTTAATTATCATATTATATTGTGTTCATAACAAACGCGTACTAGGTACTAAAAATAAATATTATAACATAATACATTCATTAAATAGCAATACCTAATAAAAAAATAGGTATTGCTGATCATAAGATTAAAACAAAAACTTTTAAGGAAAAAAACTTTCTTCGTAGGATAAATTTTCGCGTCTAACGATTTTTAGGTAAACATATAATATAGTATAGAAAAATGAAGATTTTTAAATTTACTAAATAATAATTGTAAAATTTCGTTATTTTTGGTGTACCAAAATATAATATTATATATATATATATATATATATACGAAAAAAATACGTAAATATTATTTCTATAAAAAAATATCACAACATAATAAAAAAAAAAATATGGACATTAATTATACGTATTATATAAGTCCTGTCAACAATAATAATATCATATCATAGTTCCGTAGAACGGCCGAGTTTTGTATAGTATAATATTATAGCTAATATTATACAGCCGTTCGTTCATGTTATAATATCGAATATTTTTTGTTTGTAAGACGTAGGTAAATAACATAATACTGGTATGTGTAAATATTTTGCAAACGACGTATTTTTTAGCAGTCGCCCTGCGCAGTGCGTTTTGAAAAGGGTCACATCGTTCGCGCGACAGTCGTTTTTGTTTTGTGTTTTTTTTTTTTTTTTTTGACGGAATGTTAATATTCTGATGGACGTCTTCTCGTCATAACTACAATCATAATTATCTCGTGCACTCGACACTTGTCCTATAATTTAATGGTGGAAATTGGGTGCACTGCTGCTGAGGCCGACGGTCTCTTTTTCGGTTCTTCCGTCTGCTTGCGTCCCTCAACACTGTGCTTCATACCGTACAGCACATAAATGAAAAGTCCGACCAGCAGCCAAATTCCGAAACGTATCCAAGTGTGTATGTCGAGTTTCATCATCAGGTAAATGTTCAACAGGATGCTCATGCACGGTATGAGTGGGACCAGCGGGACCTGTGAGAAAATGGAACACGGTATGAGCGTTATTTAAACTTGTATTTGTGAAAACTATAACATGTCTAAATGACGTGTACTAAATAGTTATAATAGGTTGAAAAAAAAGCATCCCAAGTTTACCAAAATACGATAAAAATTGTTTTGAATATTTTTTATTTCACGTGCTAGTGAGCCATATTTTGAGCTTTTTGGACGTTTTTTTAAATCACATTTAAAAAAAAAATTCTTGCATGTGTATAATAAATACTAAATAGCAAAAGAAAATATAGTCTTTTAATCGAATGTAGCATTATTAAACATTTAGATGACATTATAAAGGTTAGTCTCAACGCTCAAAAGTAACGCTCATCCAAACTTTTAAATTTCAAACCGATCATATTTACAAAAATTTTTTTAGAAAATTGCTTGTTTTATTCAAATTTACCGATAAAAATATAGAAACGAGTAAAAAATAAGATATTTTTATAAAAAAATGACTAAAATATGTTATTATTACTACACACAAATATTAGTTGATTATAATTGATTCGTACCTTGAACGAAAGTTCTTTAGTCGATTGAGGTTGTCTGGCCAGTAACAGCAACTGAAGCAATAGACCGATGGCCAAAATGGCGCTCGAGTACGTCGCGACGTCGCTGGCGTTTTCGATGCTATCTTGTTGGACGGTGATGAAGCAGAACAGCGCCGATGTGCAAACTGCAAAAGGACAATAATATTGACGCATTTAAAAATATAATATTTGACTGTAATCGTTGACAAGCGATTCCGTTTTAACACGTACTGAACCACATCGTAATAATCGTGGCAATGCTCTCCGTCTCTTCGTTGGCGTATTTGATGTTGGACAGGTTAAAGTACTTCACCACAGTCTTGACGATCATCTCGACAAAACCGCTAGTCTCCGATTCGTCATTGCCCTTTATCACGAACTCCACGTCCGAGTCGTTCCTGTACCGCAACACCAGCACGCAGATGCATACGATCGAGTACGCCAACAAAGTGCCGATTGACATCATGTCGATCAGTTGTTCCAGGTTGAAAATCGCCGACATAATACCTGTAGGTGGCAATTATCCAATCAAGGTTCAATAGTGTTAAAATCGCACAAAAAATACAATAATTAAATAATTATAATATTATTTACCCGCGAGAAGACCTGACAACAGAGTGGCCAATAGAGGTGTCTGATACTTTGGGTGAATATCTGAGAACATGCTGAATAGGAGACCGTCGCAGGACATGGCGTAAAGAATCCTCGGCAACGGGAACATGGTACCAATGAGACTGTAAAATTCGTGGTTTATTGCGATTAAAAATTAGACTAATTGTCCGGACAACTGTGTGCCTACCTGGTGAACAGAGCAAAAATAGCGCCGGAAGAGACAATCCATTTCACCGTCGTCCAGCCGAGATGATCATAGACGTACGGGAACGGCGCATCAGCGTCCTGTAACGTGCGAAATATCGAATAGGTAACAACATGTACATAATTTGAAGTTAAAATATGCAAACTTCGTTCGTAATATTGTTACACATTTGAGTATATGTGGTCTATCAACACTTTTTCAACTTATGTTCGAACATAATTCTTATAAGAGAATAAAAGTGTGATAAATGTGACGCACAATATCTGCAGATTATTTTAAAAATAATGGGAAAACAATAATATTATAACTAACAATGATTATTGTAGGTATCTAACCTATCTTGTACATTTGTATATCTATCTATTTTATTATGTGACTCAAAAAAGTTGATCTCAGAAAATATTATCAAAATCAATAATCCGTAGTGGTACATAATATCGACACAATATTATTATGCGTACGTGTATATTTTTTTAACGAAATCATGCTTAGAATATGCTATATTACTGCGTCATTTAAGAGTAAAAAAAAAATTGTTTTTAGTCAAACCACATAGGTAGAAACCCATACTATAAACAATAGAAGAATTTTTTTCGAAAATGATCGATTTACTTGATCATAATAAGGCCACATCAGAGTTAAAACCGAACTGATACAGCAGTATGCAAATGTTATGATGGTCAGCGACAGTATAATGGCCAATGGGATGTCACGTTTTGGTTTTTTCGCTTCTTCTCCTGTGCACAAAAATTATTTAGTTTATGTTAGGTATTACTTACGGAACAAATAGATAATTGATTATTAGTTTCCATTCGACTCTCACCTGTTGTAGCTACAGTGTCGAAACCGATGAACCCGTAAAAACATTTGGCAGCCCCCGCGGTCACTCCAGCCCACCCGAAAGGCATGAAACCGCCTTCGCCGCCTTTCGTGCCCTTCGGGATGTCTTGTTTTGATATATTCCAATTGTACAAATTAACTATAAACGATAACAAAATACAATGTCGACACGTTACCCGATGGGCATTTACACCAATGTTATTATCGACACTGATGACGTGCAATTTATGATAAAAAATAGGTACATTACCTTTGAATAATCCAGTTATAACAACGGTGGCCACGGTCAGTAAATTAACGACTGTAAACACGTTGTTGATCATTGTAGACTCACGAACTCCCCACGACAGTAAAACTGTAAATATTAAAAATCGGTTAAATATAATGATTTAACGTAGATATATCTAAATAAAATATGTAAAGATTGTTACTGTGCTTCCGTGTTTGGAACATTTATTCTATACTCACTCGATAATAGCAGCACAACGCTGAACGACAAAAAGTCTGGGAACTCGGACAAAAAACTAACATTTATAGGGAAGAGTTCGGTCATCGTTCTTTTCATGGGGTACTCCAGTAGAGCGTCAATGTAGTTACTGAGACCTTTGGCGACGCTTGCAGTGCCTGTAACAATATGTGAAATTAATATTATGTAAAATCTTAACACAATTTTATAATATTTCTCTGAGGATCTCGAACTTAACCTTAAAGTTTTAGAAAGTGTATTTTAATGTAGTTTTATTTTCTAAATCTTATGACGTTCAAGTTTAATAATATTATACTTTTCGTAAATTTTGTTAACGTATATTCTACTTATACTATATGAATTTGTTATATTATTTACAACCCTTAACCGTAAATTTTCACATACCTAATCGTTTATTTTATGCTTATCGTTCAATGTTTTAGGGTAGCAGATTGTATAAATTAAACCATGAATTTGGATAGAAAAAAAATTGTAAGCATTTATATTTTTTAATTATACAATAATATGTGCATTACCTATATACAACGTAAGTGTAGTATGTTGTTTTACAATATTTAATAAAATTGATCATGTAATTCAAATCACAGTGTTAATTTTTGGTATTTTTTAAATTTTGAATCGACAGAATTTTAACGCAAAAAAATGTAGACAATATCAAGGTAAAATATAGTATTAACGTTGTAGGCGGGTCGCGGATAAAAGTTTTAAGGTTTTATTATCATTTCAGTTAACGTTCGACGATCTGGGTAAATATTAATAAATATCAAATAGGTAGTAGTATAACAATTTATGCGGTTTTTATCTAATCAGGCATTCCAGCAATATCGTAGAAAATGCACAGTAAGTTTTAAATCATAACTAATATGTTAAAGATGTAAAAACATATTTATCTGTGATTATCATCATTATCCAACTATCTCAATTGTCCCAGAAATGTACGGGAGAATACGCTACATACTCATATAACTTATCCGACTTACGAATGTATACATAGCGAATTTACGTTCAGTATAACCGATTTTGTGTTATTCTGTGTCAATTATCAAACTTAAAGGTAATAATATAATCTGTGCTTTCATTAAGAAAATTTTTTACGATATTTACATTTTTAAGCAAGTTATAAGTGTGTCAAATATGCAAAGTATAAAAATACTCATAACTCGCTCAAAAATTAAAAGATCGCAAAAAATCGATGAGATAACATTCTTACCTATTAAAGTTTTAAAATATGTCAAAACGTCAAATCACTCTTATTATAACTTATTAAAGCTAACGATACAAAATCAGTTCTACTGATCGCTAATTTACCATATTGTACGTATGGAAGACATCGTGTGCGGGGTGTGGCAACCTCTTATAAGAAGATTCGATACGGTGTTTCTTAATTATGAACAGAGTAATAAAAACCACGCGAGTTGCGAACGATGCTTAAAGAGATGATATACGAATTGCGGACACAAATATAATATACTATTGGAGGACAAATTTTCAATCATTATTTTTGATATAACGGTAGCGAACATTGAGCAATTTTTACTTAAAACCTACGATTGACGTTAATGATATTAATGCATTTTTAAAACAGTTTTGCAATATTCAAGGGGTGAAATTAATATATTAACATTTATACCTACAAACTGTTTCAAAAATAAGTTGCCAAAATATCTATGACGACAATAAATTTCAAAAAAAAAAAACATTTTAAGAATAACAATTGCCCTATTGTAAGTTACAAATCATTTAATTCCATTTACCATTTATTTATTTATTTTTTTGTAGCTTGTCCTAAGTCTTGAAAAAGGGGTAAGGGAAATATTTGTGTACACAACTCACACGGTTTTTATTTACTTGATGTACGCAATTAATTTATTGATAAAGAAACCCGTTTGCACAATTATTGTTATGTTAAAATAATATATTATTTGCTTGAACAATATTCGTTCGCAGCTATTAGGTAGCATAGTTGTCAGAAAATTGCCTATATCGAACTCCTTAAAAGCGGTCGGTATCGAATGGCCACGTCATACTAGTTGCAGATGAATATTGTTCAGGCCAATATTATAACATAACAATAATTGCACACACGGATTTCTAACCGACCGTTTTTAAGGAGTTCAATATAGGTCATTTTTTATGTGATTGATGTGTCGGTCGTGTAAATGCGTGAATAGTAAGTGATAATTAATATGAGTGACTGTGTGTAAAAAATATCGGAGCACTGTCGCACGTGCAAGCACTGTCAGTATAATGCTCACTACTAAAATATGAATTATTTTGTTTGTCTGTTTTTTTTTTTTTTTTTTATTGGTCAAAAGTATTAATGTTCTGCAAATTTTATTAACTATAACTTATATTTATCCGATAAAATTTCTAAAAACATTATATTTGAATTCGTCATAAAATTTACTCGAAAGCGACTCTCTTACATTTTTAAATTAATTTTTCCACTTCATATTATTATAATTTTAAAACTTTAAAATCTAATTTTGTAGGTTTTAGCTATTTAATTAGGTATTTAAAAAAAAATGGAAAAGTCGTTTTAAATTTATTAAACTTTGTAATGAATTCAAATATATTTTTCGAAATTATATCCAATAACTAGGACAATAGACGGTATGGTAAACAGACACTTTGTATGGTCGGGTAAAAATGTATTTGCCTATTTACTGTCTACTCGATACTATTAAATATTTACAAATCATAATTGCATTACCAAATAATAAGATATATAGAATGGTATTTAAACTTAATAACATTTTTAATATAATTTGTAATGACTTCAGACTTGTTCGTTTCATATAGTTTATACGAATTATGTATACAATATGTATTATAATAGTACAAAGTTTACGCATTTTGCAATCTGAAGTTTTACACGACCTTACAAAGTGTCCGCGTTTCGCGCTTTTGCGCCAGTTGTCGTTTGCGCATCACTATTGTTAATTTTGACCTTTTTTGTAAGACAGTTGCACATCGTTCGATTTTTCCATTATACATTATTTGCGCATCAACCGTTTAAGATGTTATATATCATTTGTGCATTAATATTATTTAGCAATAGAACTGAAAAAAAGGTGTTACCCAAAAGCTCAAATTGTTTTCTAACTTTAAACTTAAGTGTACACATCTCTAAAATTTTCAAATATTGTATAAGTATTTCTATTTTAAAATATATTTGTACCGTAAGTACTAATGTATTATATAGGTAATTAGTTAGTAATAACACGACGAGATTAACAACTTAAGTGTCCGAGTGACCAATTGGTTTTTATCGCTTAAGTGCCTATATAGATAGTAGATCAGTGGATAGGAAAACGCGTGAGACGCTGTCGAAACGTATACGACTGTACGAGACATACGAGACGTGAACGGTTCGGTAACTAATACATAATATTATTATACTTTAATTTTGAGTGTTGAGTACATTTAAGTATGAGTCAATTAAAATTTGTTAATTCAAATCTTGGAAAAACTGCAACCATTTTCCAAAAGTATTTTTATAAAGAAAGAAAAACGCTGAAAAGTTGTGAATTTATATTTATGTGTCCGAAAAAAGATCGCTATAATTCCATAAAAATTGATAAACACCCAAGTACGGTGTTAGAAATACGTGGAGAATACACACATCTCCAATTGACGGATTCAGAGGCAGAAAAACACAAAATAAGTCAAATTAAGGATTAAAAATAATCGGACATTACAAAAACGACATATACGCACTTATTTTTTTTGCAATATAATTAGTGATGGAAATTTTTCCGTAAAAATTTAGATAAATATTATAATAGTATGTATTTTTGTTTAATAAATTTATTACGAACTCGGTAACATTTTTATGAAATATGAAATATGCTCTAAAAAATGGTATTACTTTATACTAAATGTTTTTGGAAATAAGTAATAACCTATTCAAATGTATAGGTACACAAGTATTGATGCGCAAACGATGTACGATATTTTGGCACAGGTAAACAAACGATGCCCAAATGATACACGGCCGCGCTTTTGACATTCGACCGCTTTTAAAGTGACCTAAAACCAGATGGTATACTACCTACAGCTGTTGGCACAAGATAACAGGACATCCGTAGTCCAGGTATAGAAAACACGGCGGACGGGGTTGAATCCCCGTGATATCGATTTTTTTAAAATATGCCTAGGAATTTATAAGATAATATAATAGCCGTCGATTGCCGACTGGCTAGGTTTTCACCGCGTAAAAAATCCCGATGGGGCTAAGCTTCACTCACCGATGACGTATTCGAGTATCAAATTCCATCCGATCACGAAAGCGACGAATTCGCCCACGCCAACGTAACTGTAAACGTAAGCCGACCCGGCTTTTGGCACTCGAGCTGCGAATTCGGCGTAACACAGACCTGCAGACATATAATGAGATAACAATTATTATGTAACAATAAAATATTATATTGACGTCGAGTCATTAATAATGATATTATTAGCATATTATTAACGGTTCAGATTAGGGGTGTTAGGGTGCCTCGTAATTTGTACGTATTATAAGTATATATAAAAATAATTGTTCCCGAAGCGACGGTATTTTATTATTATTATTATTATTATTATTATATACAATGCACTTGAATACTAATAGAAAAATCGTTATTAATGAAGGGAGAAAAATCTGGTTCATCGGTGTTTATATAACACGCCGCGTTCGTATCGATTGCGGGAACAATATGTTTCACCGTTCAATTATTAATATCATTATATTGTTTGCTTTTGCAACGTATTATTCTTATATATCACTCGTGTATCGAACTTTGGATTTATTTCTAATATAGGAGATATTTATGATGCCGAACGGTATAAAAACAGTAAATAAAATACGCGGTGAAGTCGAGTTGGTATTTTTTACCTCGTTTGACCAATAGAAAATATTATCTAGTATAACATAATCATGGTATTTACTATATACCAGTATAATAATACGGATACGATGCAATGCGATCCAACTCGATTTTGTCGTGCGAATTAGCATTCGGGATTTTCGATTTTAAAATCCGGCCAATGGGCCCAATCCGAACACGAACCGGCGAAAACGGACGTCGTCTTTAATTTGATAATAGTTTTTTTTTCATTTTCCTCGTCTCACCTGCGAAAGCCGACGCAAAGGCGGCCAAAATGAACGACAACACGACCGCCGGTCCGGCGTCCGTTTTGGCGACGGCTCCGGCTAGCACGTACACGCCCACTCCCAACGTGGACCCCACACCGAGTGCCGTCAGGTCCACCAGGTTTAGGACCCTGGCCAACTTTTCCTTGCCCGGTTGGTCGATCAGTACGTCGTCATCACTTTTCCGTCTGGACATCACCTGGATCAGTTTTTCTCGCTGCAAAATAAAAACAATTCGTTATTATTATTGTTTTCGTTCGCAATTGTCTGCAGGCGAAATCGCGTCGAGTAAATAGCATCAGTCGTCGAGTTGCCGACGAACTCGGTTGGCCGGTCGGTTGGTTTGGAGATAGTCAAAGAGCAATAAAAGTGTGTGATCGAATGTAATTTTAAAATTCAGATGTCTGTTTGCCGCCAGATTGAAAATCAAAACCAACGCATTTGTTATGTTTCAATTCATTGGAAGTAAAAGTTGTTAGCATGGCCATTATTTATGAGTCATTTCGATATACAACAACGGTTCAAATTTTTAACTATACATTCAAATATTACATGTTTAATATTTTCGAACTCTGTAGCGAAAAATGGGGGCGAATCGAATTCATGGACGCGTCGCCGTTAATTACATTTTTACTATCACAGATCAGTTCTATACGATAAAATGATAAATGATAGCTATAATGAGATAATTATTTACAATAAGTTATTTCGAAAAAAATTATTTATGATTAGGTAAATCGTAACAAATTAATGTTAATTTTTTTAAATATTTACAATTCAATTCACAATTTGTTAAGTCCGTGCATTCAAATTCTTATTTTTATTTACAATTATCATTGTCATTATTTCCCATAATATTTTATACGACATCTAATCCAACTATGTTAAATGTTCCGACTATTTATATTATATTATAAGCTTAAAGATAATATTCTGATAAATTGTTATGAATTTAGTTTGCTAATATTATTTATTGAATGAGTATTTTCTCGAGACATTTTACTGAGTATTGCTCGATGTGTATACAGAATTAATGTTCATAGATTATTTAATTAATTTATTCTTCGTCTTGGAGTATTTCGGATTGCTGTAAACTATTGTTTAGTTATTTTTGCCACGAAAAAAGTAATTATAAAAATTGATGAAAATAGTAAACTCATTGGCATTTGCGAAATTATTATAATTTATAAATCTTCATTATTGGCATACCATACAAATTAAAATTGTAGTGATTGTACAGAATTGTTATGCTTACTTTATTCAGTATTTATGTTATGCATTTTTATTTATTTTAATATGTAACGATTTCAAGACTCCCTGTTCATAATATTAAACAAAGAGTCTGAAATCCTATATCTTTCATTATGAAATTAATTTATTTTATTCTATTAAATTGTACAAAGTATAATATTATCATACAATATATTACAATAATTTCAATTAATTATTTACTTTATTGCACACAAATATAGTTTGTTAATTGTTTTTTAAATAATAAATAATAACTTCCTATTTATTATAAAATACGCCTAACACATCTAAAAAGTTAAATACTGTTTGGATTTCGTAAGATTCGAACATTCATCAGTATACAAATAATTACAATGTTGTGGATAGTAATAAATAATTATCACAATTTTATATCGTTGATTTTTAATTGTAAAATAAATAATAATAAAATAATAAAATAATAAAATATTATAATAAAAATATGGTTGTATAATATTAAAAATGTTTATCGAAATTTAACTGAAACGATTTAAATCCGATTAAAAAGTTTGTCGATTAATGCACTTTTTTACGTATAATAGATACATATTATGCAAACTTATATACCTAATATAGATGTACAACACAATATAACTTTGTAAAATATAATTTAAATAGGTACTTTAAATTATTGCAATGCGAATTAATATTATGATTAAAATTAAAATACAAATAATTGCAGTAATGAATTTAAAAAAAGCTAAATTATAATAACGCACTTTATTATTATAGGTATCCGTTAATTATAATCACGATTTAGCGTACTTATTATTTTCATAAAAGATAACGAGAATACGCGATGTAGGTATTACAAGTAATATTAGTTGAGAATAAATTACATATGCTAAAATGTAATTATAAGGACGTCGCACTAATTAAAACAAAATACACTAAAAATAAAATGATTCAAACATTTTGTCCGAGTATCGCAATAATGATGATAATATATTGGAACCTACACCTAGTAATAATTATTATGAAGTTCATATATAAATGTTCTTTCTAATGAATATTACATATTACGTGTTTGGATTTAATTAAAAAAAAGACATTTATTATTTAGGTCAAAATACACCCAAGTCTCAAGACTTAATGGATCTTTGCCGTTTTATAATATTGTTCATATTGTTAATATTCACCACTTAATGATGGGTACACGTCTGCGCATAGGACACATTATATTATTCGTATAATAGTGTAATACACTAAAGCAATTAATGTTGGCTTAACAAGGGTTTGTTTTATCGGAGCTTTAATCATTTACAAGTGCACGATTATGCAAGAGTAGAGTTCACGTGTTTAGCACAAGTCGCGTAGCATTAATTTATAGTATACACATTATTAATAACGCGTTTTCTTTATTTAATTATTCAATAAGAGATAATATTATTATACCCACCAAACTATAAACCTGAAAGCACGTCAAATAATTTATTATTGTTAAAATACACACTGCTAGTCATTTTGATATGAGTTCAAT
>JACXSJ010000134.1:11376-125335 GCA_014851325.1 Pentalonia nigronervosa | reverse complement strand
TGTGTGTGTGTGTGTGTGTGTGTGTGTGTGTGTGTGTGTGTGTGTGTGTGTGTGTGTGTAGAAAATGTATAGTCACTGAAAGATGAGGCTTCAAGTTTAAACTATTAGCTTGTATGTGTAACAAATATATTTTCTAAGGTTTCTCGTACATTTTACTCTCTAGTAAGACGTAATTTAGTTTGAAAGTTTATGTAACATAATATAATATTTAATTACAATGTTTACAGTATTTCACAATGTTTATTTTCGTCAATTGTGGCTAATAACTTTTTTTTTAAATTATATAATTTGTTAAAATTTATATTTTTTAAGTAATAATGTGTACCTAGTTATAATTGTATAATTATAACCAATGACCACATAAATATATTATGATTTGTATGTTCTCAAACTCAAAATATTCTAATATATATTATATTACTTAAAAATTTAAATATTCTGTGTATGAAACTGAATTTCCACAATATTTTTTTTAAAATAATAAATTGTATAGATCAGTTATCGATAAAATTATGCATTTTTTATTGTTTAAAATTTTAAAATTAAAATAACACGAATATTTAAATGAAATTATTTACAGCCTAATTTTTTTTTAAATAAATCAAAAATTGGCTGTTTAAAATTTTTGAAAATAATAAAATATATACGTACGTACCCATCTATATGATTTTAAAATAATATATAAATTATAATAGTATCTTACACATTTATAATACTTAAAAATTTATATTTAACAATAATAAATTAAGTTAAAAGTAAATGCAAATATGTATTAGGGTATATAGTATTATATTTTTACATTTAAAACGTGTATATTGTGATTTTCGTATAATTTACACTTAATAAAACAAGCAAAGCTAACCTTACATCTTCATCATACATGACGGTATTATATTATTTAGATTCCGATTTATAAATTTTAAACATAGATTTTTTCTCATTCATTCCGTACAAACTACAAAGTACATCGTAATATCATATATTTATTCATGAACCAATAAATAAAGATTCTTAAAACCAAAACGTTGCAATAATAATCGTGTAAGTAGGTGCCTCTACACTATTTATCGGCTCTAATAGTGTTCTATGTAAGTATGAAATAACACTATTGTGTATAACCACAATAGTGATGACCTTGCATAATTGCATAAACGAATAACCTATACATTTTGAAAATATTTGCATGGAAACACCGACGTATCAATGTGATATTTATATTTTGAAATTCTCATCTTTATATAAATAATAAATGATGAGCATATAAAGATATTTGTTTATATCTTAATGATAGACCTCCTTTATCCGAGTATAATATTAACATAATATTATTATATAACCTAGATTGCGAAAATATTTTAAAATTGCGACCGAATAAACAATCGTTTTGTTAAATAAAAACTTATGTTTACACGTTTTTAATGCTTCAACGCTATATATTTTCATTTTAGTACATAAGTACATGACATATATTATTGGAGTTTATAAATGTATAACTATATTACATATAGTTTAAAGGTATGTCATGTCATGATATTTGTTCAATAAGTCAAAACAAATACGAGGATAAATATCTAGTAAAATAACTTTTTTTCAAAGCGATTCTAAAAAATATATATTTGTCATCAAATAATTTTTGCATAATAATGTCGGAAAATTTACAGGAAAAAATGTTAACCAATTAGATACACGCTATATTATATTCAAACTAAAATTGTATATGACGTAAAACGTTATACCAAATTTCCTCATTAGAATTTTTTTTAGCACTTATACTAATAATATGTCGTCCTTGTAGAAGTTTCGTGACGTATCGCTGCATTGTATTTATTCGAAGTATCTTTACACACAAAATATGGCTTTTTATGGCAAGACTGTTTTTGGATTTTTAATCAGATATACATCACATTACACACACTATATTTTTGCGCTGCAATATCATTTTCACATTAGCGTAATAGTCTGTGTCGTTTCTCAATGGCGCGTTCAGGTAAAACGCTAGTTATTAGGTACTGACCGCAGGCTACTGATTACACCTGTTATGCTTCCCATATCACAAATGTTGTTGTCATTCTCATTATTGTTGGTTACGTTTAAATATTTTTCACAAGTTTCAAAGTCTTTCCCTCGATATCATCTAAAATATCATTATTTCAAGTTTTCTCCGTTTATGTAGGTGACACTGAGGTATTGTTTCGTACTTCATTTCATTATCAAATAAAAGGAACCATGCTTCCATCCAATCTCATGTTCGTTTTTTTTTGCCTTTGCACTATCAGACCAGCAATATCACCAGCATAAACCTCCTAACATTTAGCATTTTCTCATCTTATCGTTTCACACTTTCTCATACCACCTGTTCACATGTGATTTTCGTATACAGTCGTGGACTGTCAAATTGTACTTGTGTTGTGAATTCTATATCCTGTATGTATCATTCTCAAACGATGTTTAAATTATCATTTCTAATGGCATTGACCCTTCAGTATTCATTATCATTATATCACTACGATCGGGATTGTACTGTTGTCCATGTAGTTACTGTAAATTTTATGATTGTTGTTGTGTACAATTTCGTGCGATTAGCTGTTGAGCTGTGAGTGTGCGGGATTATCATTGTTATTTTTATTATATTCTTATACTGAACTACAGATACCGGCATTACAGTTCATCATAACCTTACAAAGGTAAGTGGTGAACTACATAATTATTATACAGCTAAATAGGCAAAGAAGGATTTATTATTATATTTCAATTAACATTATTTCATCGTATAAATATAGTCATCTATTATTAATATAATAAATAAATAATAATAAAAATAATAATACGTTCTTACGGCACGTCATAAACTCGGTGTATATTATATTATTAATATAATAAATGACCACCATACGGTGGTATTGACGAAACTCCAAAAATGACTCGTTACAATATTATAACCGAGACCGTCGTCGTCGTCATAATGTAGGTATCGAGTTTAGCTTTCGTCTGGTCTCTGTCTATTTTTATTTATCGCCGCGCCACTGTTGCAGACGAAGTGCACTCAGACGACCGGCGACAACGGCTGATGCAACGATGATGATACGCGAGGACGTCGGCCAAAAAACTTCAGAACGGGGCTCTGGTTGGGCGGCGGCGTTGCTGTTGTAGTTCGATGTCGGCGAATAATAATATAATATTATTAGTATGAGATATCGTGACGTATAATAAGAAGGAAAATAAAATATAACGATTGAAATGGAAACCGCGATCGTGTGACCGATCGACAATCGCAATAATGGCAAAATAATATAGCAATAAATTTAAACAAATTGTTTATTAGGGGTATTATAATATACGCGTTCGTCAAACCTTTACATAACGCAGACAACGGATAAACTCCAAATCGGGCAGTAGGAAATACCACAAGTGCAGTAACTGGCCTAACGACGAGCAAATAATAGTTGAAATAAAATAATCATGTTGCCAAATTGATTCTTTCCATTTATACCAACGCGTACTGCTACCGAAAGTTACTATATAAACCACGAGATACTGCTAATGATGATGATAATATGTTATTCAGGATTTTAGTATAAATACATCTTGTTGATTTTTTAAAAAAAAAACTATCTTCGTAGTTGGAAATAATCTTTAGAAATAAGTTCTCTAACGCTGCTTCTTAATATATATATATATATATTTATAATAATTATAATATGATATAGTATATAGCAATATATTATTATATCGAATGTAATCGGTTCAACGCGTTCGATGCTCTGAAATAATAATAACAATATTATGAATCCTTGAACTTTGCGTTAGCACCAATCGTGTCGTTATTTATAAAATAATAATACAATACAATAATAATATTGAGTATTGTGTGCATTATTATGCTAGGGTAGCGTTTTTTACATTTAGATATATCGCGATGAATCCGACCGAAACGGCCGCCGCCGTCGACTGGAGCCAGACGAATTTATTTCTAATTGCCACGCGTTACACCGCCGAGTCGTATTAAAAAAAAAAAAAAAACAGTATGACATGTAAGTAGATATTATATTATAAATTAATTATAGGTCGACTGGGTCACGCTTAAACGCGTTTTCCGACGTTTTGATTAACGTACATCGAACGGCCCATCTCGACCGATGATCAATATCGTTATATTATAATATATGAGACTCTGAGTATAAAAATGGTCTATTCCACCAAAATTTAAAAAAATGAAATAACCTATATACCGTATTGTAATATTTATGCTGTTTTTATAATATTTTAAGGTATTATAATAATATTATGTGATTTCAAACAATTTATAAGTTTGAATAATTGATGTTGATGTTTTGAGATTGTATAAAAAGTCTAAATTTAAATGTTTAGTGTGCAGTAATATACCTAGTTAATTCTTTTCTAAAAATTTGACCTAATCTACATTTTATAATTATGCAGTGGTCATATGAAAAATGCAAAAGTAACCTCTTCAACATAAACTTAGAGAATTTAAACTTTTTTGGTTACAAAAATTCGCAGATGTAATTTACAGTGGATTTAAACAATACCCCCCTTCAAAAAAAAAAAAAATATATTAATATTTTTCACATTGAAACTATGTAATTAGTCTTAATACAATCTTTAAAGCTAATTTACTTTGAATAATTGTTGAGTGGATTAGGCCACTTTTGCGCTCAGCGCCTCAATATACGCTGGATTATTGCAGGACATATTTATATTATTATTATCATTAAAAGTAGTAGTAGTTGTAGTAATGTGTGTTTGTGCTCGTTTGTTTATTTTTTTTTTTTTTTTTGTCGAGCATCAAAACTGTACATGCAGCTAATATCGTATACGTGTTTTCTAGCTATATATCGTAATATGACCATGATGTTCCGGTTTCCTAGCCGTATCTATCGATCAGCCGATGTAGTACCTAACCGCTACAGGTATTCACCAACAAAACATATCATTGCATCAAAACGTTATAATTATTCTTATACGCAAAACCGACAACGTAAAGTAGGTCAAAACGGGGGTTTTTTTTGAAAAACAATTAAATGTAACAGAAGATCTCGTGTTTTTTTTTGTTCTGTCTCTTGGTATATGATTTACACTCTAAGCAGTACCTGCAGGTATTATTATCAATGATAATAATAATAACATATCGTTACCTACATTTTAAAATATTTCGGTTATATTTATGCAGTATATGGCGATGAACACTGTGTAAGGTTAATAAGGAGATAAAAAACCTATATAGTTATATGTACCATTACTATTGTAAGTATAAATTTGTTCAACAATTATAAAATACTAGGAACCAATATTGTAATAGGTATATTTTATAGATTTATCTTCTTCCTTTTATATAATATGATATGATATTTATTTAAGCGGATTTATATAGATATATATAAAACTACTAGTCTAAGAGATAGCCACTTTTTTTAACCACTATTTAACAATATTTTAGTGACCAAAAATAAACGTAATTCAACTCTCGAAATATCAACAGCAAGTATAATATTATACGACATCGTCATGTTATGAGTGCACGACGTTTATTAATCAATAACAACAATATTGTTGTTAGAAGAGTAATACGTCTGATTTTCTTGACACTACACACAGCTACAATCTGCTATAGCTTATAGGCATGTGTACCTTCTTTATGACGTCAAACAATTATTTTGATGCACAATGATACACTTTTCGTATTGACTTTCGTAGTCAATCTAATAAAACGCACACATTAAGGGACAATGTATAGCTGTAATATGAATGTAGTTCGTACATAATATTATTACCATTGCAAAAATTGTATTATCTCAACTTTTTTCGTAAGTCGTGTCGCGAGAACGCTGTTATCTCTAGAATAATAAGTATAATAATCGTTATCGTGATATCAGCTATAATATTGACAAGTACACGATTGAGCTATCTACAGCTAATTATAATATTGTCTTCGGTCACCTATCAGAAATGCATAACAATAAATTAATATTTAAGCGATTAGGACATCAAAACAATGCGAATAAAAGGAATGGCAATTAGATTAGCATTCGTATTGTCACACAACATTATTTTACATGCGTGAAATCAACTGAAAAATATATCAACAATCTTATAATATTATTTACCGACAAAATACGATTCGATTCTTGCATAACGAGTTTTCGTCAAGTATTCTGCTAGCAAAATAAGCACGTTCCGTAATCCGTTCAAGCGATTTTTGTGTAAATAATAATATAAATTCGTCAACTTGGAGCAAAAAGTCCCAACTCATAAATTCTTTGTTGGTCTTAGATTATACGCGAGATATACATGGAACGAAATGGATTTCATTATTCATAAAAAACAAAGAAAATCCGTTTCGATTTAAAAAATATATGTAATGAAAAATCTTTGTGGTAGACCAATAAAATGTATAATTGTTATTAGTGTTAAAATGGAAACATTCTAACGTTACGTATATTTTTGTTTTCAATGGATAAAAGATGAATTCTATATGTAGAACTGTTAAGGGTTAGTTTTCATGTTATCTATTTACAAATAATTGTGTTGCTATTAGATTAAATTATGATTTTAATAAGTGGATTGAATGGTGAGTTATATTTAAAATATTATCTATAGCTTAGATATAAAAATTTGTTGGTTTTTGAATTTTAAAAAAATTTTAAATGAGATCGAACTTTTTTTTATCCTCCCACGAGTTGACGCGTATTGTTAAAGTCGAAGAGTATAAAAGTCATTATATATTATGATGATAGCGTCTAAGGTTTTATTTTTCCGCTGAAAAACAATAGGCGTATAATTTACAAATAATATACTACAGGTGTACGCAATGAGTGTCGTGATCCGTAAAAAATGTACTAAAAAAGTCTAAGTAGATTGGAACAATTAGTATGTATAGATACAATACCTGTACCTATTCTAGATGGGTAAATAAAATTACGTACATATGGTACTCCATACATACATGACCGGTTTTAGCAGGCTGATTATAGCGAATACCGAGAAATTGATACCTACTGAAAAAAATTCTTTTGCCTATAAACGTATAATTATTAAATGCTTTCTTACACATACCAATTTATTTATTTTTTTTTTTCGGAACATTTTCTACTGTGCAGTTATAGTAGATAATAATATATAGGTATAATATAGGTAGAAAGGTTTAATATTATACATAATACGTTCCGCACTCGAAACGAAGACAACTGCAGTTGACCGACACGGACTTGACGATGTGTACCTATTTGATTTTCGCAACATTATAATGTTACCCATGTTGTTAAGATCAATAAACGCAACACGCCACGATGGATTAATATAATAATATTATACCGTTTAATATACGTATTATATATAGGTACCTAGTGTAATATAATTAAAATAATTACGTTTATGGCGTTTATAATATACATAATAGATATCTAGGTATGTTATAACGAGTAGGAAGTACCTGCAGTTGATATTATTATTACAACGATACTTTGATACTTTGACACTGTGATATTTTATTACTGCAGGTAAACATAAATATATGTATAATCGTAACACGCCACATAATAAGACGAAATTACGTGCAATTCGCAATCGATTTGTTGATATAAGACATTTTGATTTCACTTTAATTCGCGATCATTTCAGACCCGGGGACCCGGAAAATATAATATTTTTATGGGTTGATATTCTGCCAATAGTATTATCATTTTTTATGCTTGGTATACTAAAGTGCGACAGAGTATTCGAATATTATATCGATACAATGTTCAACAGAACTCATAAAACCTCACTTATATTATAATAATAAGTTGGAAAAATCGTATCGAACACGCGTATACCTATTTATAATGTAGTTGGAATATTATTGGTTACACAATTACAATTTCACAGCTACATATTTAACCTCTCCCACTGATTACAGGCATTGATCCGCCCCCGCTGAACCGCGTTGAGATAATCTGAATATTATATTATATTTAATATTTACATATTAACGCGATTGTAAAAAGCTGCACGTCTTCAAGTGTGATTGTGAAACAAAATTCCGTCGCCCTATTTTAAAATTCCTAAGTTTATACATACCTAGGTACATCGATCGGGCTATTTGAATATAATATGCCCGTATCCAAGTTTTGTCGACTCTGGTCAAAGGCTATAATTATTAAATTATGCACTAAACAGCCGTAAGATGTCTTTGAGTCTAGACAAATCAACATATATATTTCATATACGAGCAACGATTAAAAGTATAAGATCGCATTTAAAAAAATATTAACACGAGTCTGCAGGTGTAGGTAAACATATTGTTTATAAGTGCAGGATATCTATTAAATTATATTGTCTTATCATCAGACAGAGCAAACAACTGAACAGCGGCGCTGTTGAAAACTGATGCCATCGACAGTTATAGTAATTGTCTACACGAATTATGATGCAGTTTTGAATGTCTGAACAATATCGTTATTGAACATAATTATTCGACTACCCAAAATAAAGTTCTTATCATGTGCAGTGCTCATCGTCCAAACAATTCTATATATAAATTATAGAGAATATTTAATTATTTATCTCGTTATTTATCTATATTATACGTATATAACAATCGACTGGGTCTATAGATTTCTGCACGTCTCACGTCTCTGATTAAAATTCTATTTCCTTATTTTATCATCTTTTACTTTTAGATAATATGTCATATAGTTTTACAATATAAGGACACATAAATAACGTCGATTTCGTCGATTTATACGTTACCTAACTGGTTATATCGGAGAATTCTACATATACAATGCCAAGACTATGTGTATTAAAATTATGAATGATGAAAACAATCTAACGTTTAGCGATTTTGTGGTGTATACGAAGAAAATGAAAAAAAAAATTGCACGAATTTAATATGTCGACCACTTTAGACATACAGTAGGTACCAACAATATGTGTGTGCTATTATTTTTCACGACCTTGAGCTCCTACTATAAATTACAAACAGTATAATGGGTATTACGACGACCGATTTATCACACCTCGTCAATATAATTTATTAATAATAATATGATATAATATGCCAAAAATATAAACAATTTCGACTACGCGCAAACAAAACATTATAATATTACGATATGATATTCGGACCGTGCAAAATTTATCATCTCACAAAAAATAAAAATTAAAATACAAAAAGTATACAGAAATATACAGACTAATGATAAAATTAATTAATCCATTGCATCGATTGTACGATTAAGTACCTAAACTGTATAACAGTTGGAAAAAACTCGATTTAGTTGGGTGAGGTTACGCGATTGTTGGTATACGCGATGAAATAAAATAGGTACAACATTAATATTATATAATACAAAAACTACAAAGACAAACGAACTTTTAGGTAACAATAATTATGCGTTACGTACAGGTTTATATTATAATAAATTAATAACCTATTTTAAGCATATTTCATGAGACACGTATAATATATAAATCTCCGTTGTGAATTAAGGAGAAATGTTGCTGGCATTATGTTAATATATGATCTATGTGGTTATACTGATTCTCTTGAATTACATTCTATAATTTATTTTAATATACCCAATCACAGTTTAAGGAAATCGAAATTATTTTTTGTTCCATTTTACAGAAACAACTATATAGTTCCGCATCGTTATTTCCTAGAGCCTTATCATGAACTAACATTATTGCTGATCATGTAGATTTTTTTTCATTTCACAAAGTATGTTAAAACAAAATGTATAGTCAGCATTAGTATACTAATACTAATACTATACTAAGTTTAGTTGTTATTTAATTGTATACTATTATTAACTAAATCAATGAAATATATATTAATTATTATCGTCAAATAATATTTTTATTTTATTGTTTTTTGTCAATGTCATAATAATTACTATTACTTCGTTGTTTTTTTTCTTTTTCTCTCAATATTGTTTTTCCTTATTCTAATTTTATAGTTATATTTCTGATATTTTGTTTAGCTGAGACTTTACTGTGTTATTATTTATTAAAGGGCACCGACCCATTTATAATAAATAAATAAGTATAATATGACTAGATATAGTAATGAACGGTTTTATAAAAAAATATCCCTCTACCAGTTGTCTCCTATCTGGCGGCGCGATTGCATTCGCCGCTGCCGATACAACTGCAGCAAGGCAAGGGATTAAACAATGTCAGTAATAACAGGTTAATGTTATACCGGTACGCATTGTGTCGTTCGAAACGTATATACGGCAGCAATAACCTCGTATAAAATATATAACTGGACGATACGAGACGATTCGCAGATGGCCGATTGATTTGATTATTATTACATAAAATAATAATAGTACCTATACGTTTGAGCAAGGCTTACATACTTGGGAACCATACTGAACCTCAATATTTTTCACAAATATTCCTCGAAGGCGAGTGTTTGGTGCTTCGATTTTCAACCCCAAAGGATGGTATATAGAGTGGCTAACGTTTGAATTTCGTTTTAAGTCATAAAAAGACGACTCTAAAAGAACTCGACCGATTTTGACGAAAATTTTAGAGATTGTTCTTCAGAAAGTTTATTTGGAAAAATGTAGAAAGTAGTTATTGTACCACGTTCAATAATGTACCAAAAGTGATATAGAGCGGATTGCTCATCTCGATCGAATTAGTTCACGAAACGAGGTACACCGATGTCAGTCTACCTGTGAACTGCGAGATTTATCCTAAAACCGTCATAAACCGATTTATATAAGCCGTATATTATTGTTATTATTAATTTTTTCCCGGGCCAAGTCGGGTTGTACCAATAGTCTTATTGTACATTTCAATATAATATGTTGCACCGACAGTGATAATCATTCAATACTTTACTCAGTTTTGATGTGGGTTTAATTGCAACCTACACAAATGGCGTGTCGAAACAAAATATCACCGGATATAAATATTAAAATATTTTTGTGTGATATATCTAAGTTATAATTGCAGGCATAATATATTATGATAATCTTTATTGAAACCGCGAAAGTCACTGTCGAATATTGTATACAAACACATTGATTGTGTAAATTCAAAACCCGTCGTCAAATAATACAAATCCTAATTTTATCGAATTCGTATGGCAAAATCCTATACTTAAATATTGTATTATAATATATTATCATTTATATTGCTGTGGTTATCGATTACGGTAACGAATATACTATTTTATAATGAACAATGCGCTATTGCTATACGCGCAACTATACCAATAAGTATCCTTAAATATTTTTAATGAAATTATTTGATATTTTTCGTACAACCGATAATGCGTAGGTATAAAACAACATTTACTCAACACTATGTAAAATAAACAGTGCACAATGTTTGAGTAATATAATTGTGTTTATATTATTAATTACGCTCGAATTGCGAATTAACGTTCTGTATTTCCGACCCACGTCAAAAAAGTCTTACAAATTTAAATTTTCAGTAGGGTTCAATAAATATATATTACTCTATATTATTACAACTATTTGATATGTATAATTGCAATTAATTCAATCACAGAATATACATATGTTATCATATATTAAATTGTAAGTTTTATAATTTGATTTATAAGTTCCTCGAAGGTGAGTCGTGACCACAGTGTACTGTAAATGAGGGCCTGGGACCAATAGTACACTAGTTCGTTCCCCGTTTTTTTCTGATTTGTAAATACAGAGTTAACTTTGACCATATCTTTGATTCAGTATGAACTTACAAATTCCAAAAATTAACTTATATACAAATTCAGCTCTACGATTTATAATAAGTTTATGGAATAATTTGTACATAGTTAAGTAGGGGCCCTAACTTCACACATGCCATAAAATAAGCATTTATTATGATTAAATTGTACATGGACTGCACCAAACAAATGATTCGGAAACTTAATGTTTATATACAAAATACAATTTTACTATAGTTATATGCTTGTTATATTACGGTAAACGGTTTATCGTAAAGGAAAAATTGTAAGCGATTACGATTAATAAATAATGAGTTCCAGTAATTTTTGCTGTTTATTGAAAGAATTTTATGAATTTTCAAGTCGTTTGATTACTCGACCCTATAAAAAAAAAACAACTAAACATTAGAGTTATTTTGAGCTTTAACGGCATGATTTTTAATATTTTTGATTATGTTACCGCTGGTTCGCTTCAGTTTTAATACATCAGCCATTGGTCTTTAATTTTTATCCTACATATTGTTATACTGTATTTTTTCAGGTAAACAATAACGATTTTCGTCAAACAATTACGCGCATAGATATAATAATATTATGTAATAACCTTAGGCCATTTTATCATAACAATAATAATTTGTATTAAATTATGTATATAATATTAGAGTATTATATAGCTGCAGTATGGCACGTAATAAATATAGTTTGCCGACAAATCGAATCACAAAACATTATTTTTATCTGAGTCACGATGACTAGTGTTACACGTTTGGCAAGCATGCATTCTCGCATTCTAAAAAGTTCATATTATTATCATTTGGCGCCCGAGTGATTGACCCTGGCCCGAAACTTTTCTGGTCCTGAGCGGATTTGGCGATAGGGATTTAACATATTATACCTATGCTGTTCGATCATCACGTTTACACTGAATGTCCTGTACATATTTATGTGTATATATTGTACAGGGTGATTCAAGCATGCTCAACCCTCCTTTGTTTTCTTCAATAATGCAGTTGTTCAAAATCTGATTTCTGGAATTTTGTAAGAAACATTAAGACACAATATTTCCAATTCTTGAGATTTTTTTTATGCAACTTAAGGAGTGACCTATGGTGATATAAACTTTTGTTTTTCAAATGAGAAACCCCATTTTTTTTTTTACTTATTTAATAGATAATTTTTCTGAAAACATTCACGTATCAAATTTAATAAACTCGAACGAGTAGTCTTTCAGTCATTAAAATGTTTATATTAAGGATATTAATCCTTAAAAATGGTGTGACATTAATATTATGTAATATTGTATCTATAATATTTATTATACTTGGTCCGTTTTCACAAATTAATAGTGTTAATAGATTAATATTATTAATCACTAAAATTTTCAAATTGACATAGCTCCCATATACTTCCAAGCCCATTATCTCGGTTATAAATCCAAAAATCAGATTTTGAATAACAACACGACTGAAGAAAAAAAGTGGGAGAGCACGCTTGGTCAAATATATTATGTATTGTTATTAAGCAACTTGCTTAAAAAAAAAAATTCGTCCAACCAATTGCTGCACTATACTGCGGAGGAAGGAAACGTCAGTTACATTAGACGATTCGTATTACTAGAAAAAAACGATTAAGGTGTGATTATAATATTATTATAAGTTGTGCTATTTTATTATCTGTGTATTATAATATGAACAATAACACAAATTAAAATATTTGCACAACACATAAAAATGAATAAAATACTTTAATAGATTTAATAGATTAAATAGGTTATGTTTATAACTTTATATATTATTATTTTGCTGTGTTACTTGTTGTTATATTTTAAGGAAGTATTATACTTAAACGGTCGATTAAATAATAATATGACATAATCACGTCATATTTGTACTATAATATTTTATAACATTGTTGTGTACCTACACGATTATAAGTGAGTGGGCATACATTTACAGATAGGTTTTGAAGGGGCAATTATTATTAATTTCATAACAAATAGGTACCTGCGCAATTGCCGTGCGGACGATAAAAGGCGATTTTAATTATCTGCGATAACAATAATTATTATTATTTAAAATATGCGAACCACGTGTTTATCTCTTAAACTGAACAAGTATAATATTATTAATTATTATGTACAGAGAAAAACATCGGTTTGAGATTAAACACCAACAGTGGCTAGTGGGTAAATAGATTGCGTGGGTGAAGGCAGTAGAGGTGACAACCGCCTGTATCAGAAATTTCAGTGAGGAAAACGCCTTACTTAGGTATATATAATTTAACCGATTGACGTTCGGGGTCGTATTATTTTTGTTGTTGTTCTTGTACGACGCTTTTGTATACATTTTTACTCATATTTTTAAGCATTGCAATTTTTTTTTTTTGTATCATAAAAACAAAACATAAACCTGTAAAGCTTATCGCACGCGCGTTCCAATTTGTTCGGTCTAATCATTATTTTTTAAGGTCACACGACGACCTGCTGTATACCGGACTGCTACGGTGATGTTTATTTATTTACATTCATATAGATACGACTAATAGGCAAAGCGATAAAAAACAAGAATATATATTATTATATATACTTATGGATTATTTGTTTTAAAATTAAAAACTATATATTATTCGTTTGGATAGGATGACTTTCGTCCGACATTTTTTCGTCGGATATTGTATTAAATTATAATAAATTATACTATATAATATTATTATGTTTTATGTATTTAATTTTATTATAATAACCTATAACAATTTTTCACAGATGAATACAGAATCTTTCTTTTTATAATAACGTTAAATTATGAATAGGTTGGTCTAAATTTTAAGTAAAATGCAATACCGTTGTCATTAATTCTAACAAAGTAGCTGCTGAATCAAGAGTAAATTACTTTACAATGACTTTTATTACATATTATTTCAACGCGTTTTCGTATTAATTAAGTACCTAATTTGTTTATTTACATAACAGACGAGTTTATGATAAATTACACTGTTTTAAAAACAAACTGCAGTTCATCATTAAACCATAAAATGCATTATATTCAGTTAAATCGCATTCGTTTATCAATCATTAATCAGTTGTAGCTAATCGTATTTTTACAAAAACAAATTGTGCTTATTATAAATTATAATTAATAATTTAGTGTGTACTTTTAAACATTTTTTATGATAGAAAAAAAAATCGCATAATATTGCAATTGTTTTTAATTATATTTTAGTGTTGAATTTAAAAGACCTGTTTCTTTCATGTTTTGACAATATATTATTCATTATTATAAGTATAATAGCTACTAATAACTATTAACTATTAAGTATATTATAATTACATCGACTAAAAGAAAACTGTACTAGTATATTTTTAAACAATAATTATTCGTATTATAATTATGCAGGTAACTGGTTAAGTACCGATAACTAGAACGAGACTAGATTTTGCACCTACCTACGTAATTGTTCAAAAAGTTGAATAAACCTTAATTTTGTGTTACACCCATTTTTTTTTTTTTTATACATAATATTATGCTTACTAATATAAAGTTGTTAAGTGTGACTACAATATTATATTACCATGACAAAATAAATACCTAGGTATGTCAGCAACAATACGAGTTTTGGTCCGGCTGACGTATCCCACTCTTCTCAGTCATTGTCGCGGTTCGTCACATTTCGCTGGCCTCGAATTATAAATGTTATATTATCCGCCAAAATATAATTTTACATTATTTTATATAGTGTAAATTGCTTTAAACAGACCTCGTAGTTTGGTTGCATCGACCTATAGGTTGTACAAAACTATACTCAAAAAATAAAATAAATATTTTTAGGTTGGTATTTAAGAATATTGTGTAGAGTAATCTAGAGTTCTATAACTCCTACCAAATCGGTAACCGAGAAAAAATCAACTTCAAACTTTAACTGTGTACTACACGCATCGATCACACGTTGTTGTCTTATCAAACGTTGGCCACTGACCTACATATTTTGATTCGTGTACAATATTATAACAGTCGAAACTATGATACAAAATAACTTAAGATGATGAGCCACCCTCCACCAAGTGGGGATCTAGAGCGGAGGGGTACTAAGGAGATTTAGTCTCCTCTCTTTAGATATTATGATATATATAATAATATCATTTAGTTATTTATGTTCATGGTGTTTTATCCATACATTTAAAACATAAATAAAATCATTAATATCGTTGTCAAACCTTATGTTTTAAAATGACATTACTTATCTAAGTTCTATGAAGTATTAAAATAATAATTGTATTTTTTCTAAAAAAAAATGTAGTTATCCCTGCCGCCCACCACCGTTTTTTCGTTTGGGTATTAGATACCTATACGATCTCCCGACAAATATCAAGAGGAGAATAGGTGAACAGGAAATAATCAGGTAACTCATTCGACAATCCTCGAACGACGACAACGATAAACTGTTTTTGGCAACCGGACAAGCGCCGCCACTGGTATTTTACAGGTATGCACGAACGGCCGTGGTGATATATACACTCTCAAGATCATTTAGCGCGAATATAAATATTGTATAATATCATTTTTTTTTTTTTTATAAAGTAACTAGCGGAAATGCGTCTTTGGTGGTTATATTTAAATTTCGAACAACGACGACGTCGTTTTCATTATTGTCATTATTAACGCCATTATCTATAGAACATTATGGTTAGGTATGCGCCGGTGAAACTATAGAAGAATGTGTGGAAGCTGGACAGTCCCGAACACTTAAGAAAACAATTTTTTTTTTATCTGTTATGTCATTACTATTTTATCGACGATGACAAAATCAGTAACGCCAATGATTGTAAATATTTACAATATTAATAAACAACGATTATAATTGTATTTGAAACGATGTTTTCATTATAGCTCAGTGCCTCAGTTTGTAATCTCTAAATGTGTATGTTACACAATAATCAGTAAACCATTGGCAATTATGCTAGTCGTTATTTAATCCCACATATTTAATGAAGAGTGAAAGAAAATTATGTTTATGAAAAATGTCTTAGCATTCTGTTTTGTTTACATTGAGCATCACTTTTATATTTTTCAAGCATACCAGTGACATAAAATCTGAAGACATGATTTTGAATAATCAGCGTACTAAACAAGACACGGTGGTTTCGATAAAAATATAATATCATTATTTATAATATTTTCGTAGAGAAGTTTGACAATATAGGTAGACTATAACAAAAGCAAAAATTGAATTTACGTAGTTTCGAGACAATAAGCTAAAGTCAAAGAGGAAATAACTATTATTAGTGTTTATTGTTTATAGTAGGTTTTTGATATGGAAGAAACGACATTTTATCTAGAAATATGCTCGATAACTCAACCGACTGAACGAGTTGCCCGAACTATTTTTTGTGTCTTAATCATTCGACTAATGAACTCGTATATCGTGCTCAAATATTGTTGAAAAATAAAAATGAAAATTCAACGTTTAACGAATTTCAAGTCCGAATGTAAACCGTTCGAAACATCCGCGATTAAAATATTACGTGCATGTCATAATAATATATTGTATGGCGAGAATTTAGACAGATACTCGTGCAAAGGGATGGTTTCAGTGGTGACCGACGGGCTTACCTCCCTGATACACAAACATAACATTTTATTCTTTCGGAAAATTTGTATTCTTTTAACGAGTTATTATTGCTTGAGATTCTTATCAACGAACTTTCCGTTTACACGTTTTATGGGTAAAAAAGTCATCCCCTATATTTTTTTTTTTTTTTGGCAGGCAATCGTTTCGCTTTTTTCTCAGGTAAAATGGTAAAAAGTGCACAATCGCCGTATTACACATTGCTGTCATAATACCGTTTAAAAAAATGCATTTGTCGTTTTACCGGTTTCCGACGTCCACAGTCGTAGATAGGTTACTGGTACAACTACATAATAATAATGATAAAAATAAAAATGATATTATTATAATATATAGAGATTTACACGTCGGCCTAGGGCGAGATTTTTCAAACTAATCGTACAACGTTTTGCTGTACACATCGTGATTTCATATTATGATCAATGTAATCACTTTGGTTTTTTCCATTATCGCTAAATCAAACGGTATTTTTTTTTTTTTTTTATACGCGAATAATGATCGTATTATATTATATTACTATACCGATACAGTAACACACAATCATTAAAAGCACAATAGCTGCTGTCACAGGTTATAATTTCATTGATAACGACGTAAAAAAAGGATACGTACCAAAAAAATGTAAAACAAACATATGTTGGGTCAGACGCGTCTGATAATATAATAGTCAACCGTAGTGTTTTGCTGAAATCCCACATATTATTACAAAATTATAATAAAAATATATACTGCGCATTGGAGATTCGATTTTTTTTTCTATTCGAATACCGTCACTTCACGAGATAATCATTGCTCTTAATAGATAATCACGTATTGTGATTTGTAGATTTAATTTTTTTATTTATTTGTTATAGTCGTGTGTGGTTTGTCGCTATAATAAAACTATAGTATGCACTATATTTTATACTGCTAAAAAAAACAGCGATTGGTGAGACGATATTCTACAATATTTCAACTTTTTAATGTGAAGAAAATTAAAATTTTGCTTGTTAGCTATTTCGATTAAAAAAAAAAAAATTATTAACTTTAGGTATATTATATTATTATATAATTTACTGCAGTGCAAATATTACGAACGTTGTTGTAAAAAGGCTTCACATCCCTCCCCCCTAGAATTTAAGAAGATTTATACATACGTTGTTTATGAAGGAATATATATGTGTATAGATAAGCCAATCTTCTAAATTTATAACAAATTATCAGCCCTCATCCACATATCGAGTGTAATCCTCGCGGAATACGTCACAGCGGTGTCGTCGGATTTCGACCGTTTGTATTTCGACGGACTTCGTCGTTTTACAGATCAATTATTCTGATAGGTTCCTCATACATAATTACTAGTCTCGCAAGTAGTAGGAGAGTTTAGAGCGCTGCTCAAGGTGCTCGAGGTGGTCCGTCCTTGTAGGCTTTACGCGTTATAAATATTAACGTTTAATGCCAAGAAAACGAATGAAATTCCGTTTATATTCATGGCCATTCAATATAGTAATAATTGTACCTCAACTATTAGCATTACAGATAAAAGTATAAACGATATTATTTATTAGTGTCTATAATGCACATAAAAATAATATCTCATCATGGCTACTTAGTACGTTTTTATATTCGATTATTGCGCTGATTATTGTACCCTCCCCTCCCCCCCTAAAAAAAATATATATATATATATATAAATTATGAAGGAAAGTACTTCAGTGGCTAAAGTCAATTAGCGTCTTGCTAGCATAATACGAATTATCGACATCGATTGTGTATCAAAAGTCAACAATCGTCCATTACCAATTACGGGCGTAATTATTTCTTTAAAATGTCTACCTACAATATAACATATTTTTATGACAGTTTAATTATAATTATTATTCATTGAAATTATTTTAATGTTAAACTCTTAGTCGAGATGCCCGGTACTAATGTTATTTTGTCCTTAAAAATACAATTTACGCTAATAATTATCCACCCTGTAGAATCAACCAAATTTGATTAATTTTTTGTTTCAATTAATATCGAGGGAAATAATTTAAAACCCACATTTGAATTAATTTTTTATATTTTAATAATAATCTATTTATAAAAAGTCTTTAATAAAAGACAATTTTAAGCTTTTTTTGCGAATTATTTTAAATCATTATTTGAAATAAAATAAAAATTGGAGTTCAATTTGGGCAGAAGAAAGTATTCTTTTTTCAAATAAAAAAAAAACAGTTATCAAAATCCGCCAACTGTATGAGACCTGAGAATTTTTTCTGTTAAGTCAATTTTGTTAATACAATAATACTTATATGCAACGGTCAACGAAGGGACCGGAAATAATGATCGCTATTTATTAGGTAGCCATTAACAGTAGTGCAATATTTCCAGATAACCGCTTTATAGAGTTCATTATAAAAAACAAATATACTTTAATATGCATATATAGCGGAACCTCATAAGTCTAACCTTGATAAGTCGAAATAAATGACGTTCCCGTGCGAAAACTTTAGTAAATTATCGACCTTAGTAAGTCGAAAACCTCAATAAATGAATATAATTGTATATCCCATAAATTTTGACTTATTGAGGTACCGCTGTACTAAAAAATGTATTTATGTCATGTGCAAAAATAAATATTTATTTACTATATTACGTACAATTTAAAATAATGTGTTATGTATATTATAAATGTGTATTAAAATTGTACTATTTGAACAAATTTTAGATTTTGAGCGGAGCGAGAAATATATTAGTCTTACAAGGATGTGTGTTTTTTTCTTTTTTTATGTCTGTCACCACGTTTAAGGGCAGTAAAAGTGCTTCGGTTTTCTTCACTAGCATCTTTTCTGATAGGAATAAGAATCTAATTGGTACATTGAAGGGTCAAAAGTAAAAAATTCTCCATAGTTTTTAAATGCGTCAGGAAAAACGACAAAAATATTAAGTGAAAAACGGAAATTTTTACGCGAAGCAAAATCGATTTTATATTTTGGTGTAACACCAAAAATAATTATAGTAAATACATGGAATTTTAACTGAATGTTTATAAAAAAATGTTTTATACAGCATAAAATTTTTAAAATATTTTGACAATTTTTGAACTAATTGTAAACTTAAGAAATTTTTGGTTTTTTCAATTTTTTTTTTTTAATATCGATAAAAAAAAAGTTCGTTTAGTCAAATTTTTTAAAATTTAAGACAAGATTCCTCATTAATTATTTAAATAGCAGATTCAACTATTTTTATAAGCATTTAAAGTTCAAATTTTTACCGAATTCATCAAAATCTGGAATATTTGAAAATTATATAATAGTTAAAAATGTACAAAATTATCAATTTTTTATAGCTAAGAATTGAAAATTTAAAACAAAGTTTTTCAGAACTATTTAATAGTGTAACCAAAACATCAAAAAATCATATTAAAAAAATAATTTTATATAGATATTTTAAGTTCAAATTTAGATAAAATTAGATATTTAAATGAAGAATAACAATGTTAATTATTTGGTGGTAATTTAAAAATATTTTTGAGAGTTCTTTAAACTTTTAAAGTATATTATTATATTTTATACACTTAATTAATTTTTCAAATTCAATATTTTCTTCAAAAATTAATTCAACCTACTATATTATTAATAGTAATAACACTTATTATTTTAATAGCAATAATATTTTAAAATAGGTACCCTTAGTAAATATTCTTCTCTCCTAAAATATATATTGGATAATAGATTAGTGGAAAAGTATTATAAATGAAGAATCAACTAAAAGATGAAATAAAATTTGGAAAATTGGCACCAGACCCCTTAGTAAAAATACATGTAATCATTTTACATTTTAACTTGTGTAGTTATAAGTAACTAAATATAGGTAAGCATAATGCCATAATATGTAACTATTGTGTTACTAGTATATATCTATATTAAAAATTGACATAATATGCATTTTTCCAAACATATATTATTTAATGACAATTGAATTATAGTTATAATATTTTAATCTGCATATTTCGGAGTGATGATTTTTGTTCAATTATTGCAATAGGAAATACAAATTATACGACTAATTTATTGTTGTTTTGTTTGTCAAATTTTTATATTGATAAACATTCTAAATTTTTTGGACACAACTCACTTATAGAGATTATAATTTAAGACGCAAATACTATATAATATTATGTACTTAACATATGGACCTGCGTTTACGAGTCGTCGTATTATTAAATATATAGCCTCGGGGCTCAGAGTATTAATGTTTATTCGTCGAAACCAAGGGTCATACACCTATACACGATTTGTTGTGCAAAAATTATTCAACGTTAATATTAATTTTATATTTACAGGCATAAAATAATAATTATTATAATGCATAATTTAATTTTGGATAAATCAGACATAGATGACGTCGACGGGAATCCCGGCGATTGTGGAAAGAATTTGGCTTTATAATAATATATATATATGTGCACGGTGAAGACGTCATTCAAAAAAATTAAAATATTAAAATGAAAAAAAATTTGCGAATGAGTTTCACTTCATACTGTAAATCTGACGCGAAAATAACACAACTTTGATCTCTTGTATATATTATGAAAATTCGAAATTGAACATGCGCAAACGTTTCACTGACGTTTTAATAATACCTGTTTTTTATGACGATATAATTTCGAAATTGTGTGTGTGTGTGTGTGTGTATGTACGTGCTATGTGTAAAGTACGAGTTCGAGGTAAATCGTTTTACAATCTAGTTTGAACTGATAAATGTTATTTTTTCGATAAATTTGAAACGTATTTTTGTTTTTGAATAAATGTATACTTTAAAACCATGTTTTTACTGAAACTGGACATAGCTAAAGCAGTTAATCTGTCAAGAATATATCGCCAAAACATTTTTTAGTAGATCTTTATATTTAATTAAACATATTATTTTTACCTGTTATGATAAGTACAAAATATTGTGTAACAAAATATGTCTACAAATATTAATTACGCCAATTAATCACAGATAATTTTCTTGAGAAAATAATTTTATTTGTATGTATAGTTCCTATTTATAAGCGTTTAACAAATTTCACGTATTTATGATAACTTTATTATAATCATAAGAGAACGCAACTCGGATACACTTCCGTTTCAAACGAAGGCTGAGGCCTAAGGGTTGTTTAAAATAATTATTTTTAATTATTGTATTACACAATACATATAAAGTGATTCTCCAAGCATGGTCACTTTATTTTATTTTCAACAATGTAGTGCATTAAAATCTGATTTTTGAATTTTTAGTTAATACAGATACTTTAAGACTTTAAGACCACATTTCTAATTCTTAAGATTTTTTGTGCTATTAAAAAGTATATTGTTAAGTTACAAGCTTCTGTTTTTCAAATGAAAATTCTTTCTATTTTAAGTTATTAAGCGGATAATTTTGACATATTAAAATCAAATTTTGAACGAGTAGTTTATGAATTATTTATAACTTTGTGTATTAAGAATAATGAGTTCATGATATTCTGTTTAGACAAGCTACTGGATGATAGAGTGATTTGAAAATTTATAATTTGTAAAAATTTCAAGGTATAATAAAAACTAAATCCAGTAACTTTACATAAATTTCATATTTATTATAAAATCATTTATAAAGACTATTATTCCTAATATAAACATTTTAATAACTGAAAAACAATTCGTTCAAATTTTGAATTCAGTACATCAACATAAAAAAAAAATATCATCTGAATAATTTACAGTTAAAAAATGGGTTTCTCATTTTAAAAACAAAAATTTGTATTGATACACAACGCTTCTTAAGTAGTCAAAATAGTTTTAAGAATTTGAAAGTATCGTTTTCAAATTTATTGAAAAATTCCAAAAACCATAATGCGAATAATCGCATTACTGAAAAAAAAAAAGAAGTAAGTATACTTTTTAAATCACCCTGTATGGATACAACTATAATAGTGATAAAAAAAATAAAATTATGTAATATATAACTTGGAATAATTGGAAAATTATTATTCGTTTTTGTCAAAAAGTGATTAATTAAATACCTATTAAAAATATAACCGGTATTTTTTAAAAATTTTTTTTACAAAATAACAGTTTTATCAGAAAACATATTAAGTTATTATTCTTGCTGAATTCTATTATCTAAATATTATACAATGCCAATATCTATACATATTATTAATGATTTCGTTACACATAGTACAGTATATTATCATGATTTTAATATGCGATTAACTCATTTTTATTTGTCGATTGAAGATTATAAAATAGGTAGTGATATGAATAATTGAGAACAGCACACCTGCATGCCAGAATCAATGGTTCATTAAACTATAATTTATACTAGTACGGCGGTGTATAATATTTTTGTTTATCTTGTTTTGTATGCGTTTTTGACCGCCAACAATAATAATTATGGTACTCTTTAATAAGCGACTTTGTTCGGATAATGCATATCTATATCTAATATGTACATAATCCCACATCTTGAATTATACGAGGTAAATGAGAAATGTGGTAATTTTTTTTTTTTAATATTTAAGTTGACGATTATTAATTATAATATTATGTGACATATGAAATAACACCTCGATTGAAATAAAGTTGTACGGGAATATCAAAAACCTTTAATGTGACTGAGCAGAGCACAGTAATTTCATTACTATACTTATTGAGAATTCAAAAGTTTTATCGTTTGCTAAATTACGTAATCTCGAAATACGTCTGCAATAGTTGACTGTAGTTACATAAGATAGTTCAATTTAAAAAGTATTTGCTTGTGTAATATTATGTTTGGGTAGGCAGTATAATATTATACTATCGTATGTTATCATGCGGCACTTCTAATTCAAAACGACTGCAGTGATTAGGTAATTTTCTAAAATTTCTTCAGAAATACGCTTAAAAACGAGGTTTAAAACGTTTTATAAAAAACGAATTCGATCGGTCAATTATGATACAAGCTGAATACGAACGTAAACATTTTAGAACGGGTATACCGCATTGTATACACAAAAAAAATAATTAGATTAGGTAGTTGTTTTTCATGATTGGACTACATGACAAATAAAATAAACATAATTAAAAAAAAAATAAATGTTTTAATTGGTAGAACTACGTAAAAAAAATCGAAGACTGTTTTATAAAAAATAAATTAAAGCATATTGTAAATAAATTAAAATTATTTAACATATTATTATATTTATTCAAATTTATTGGTTCATATGCAATCTATATTTATGTATAATATTGCAAACAAACGTTATAAAGTGTTTGAAATAATATTGTTTCGTTTACCTAGTATTAACGTTATGAGTTCATGACTATACACTTGTAATTTTATTGAAAATCCGTACTTGACTTTTATCACTAATATACCTATATATATATATATATATATATATATATATATATGGTCGAAATAAATAAAGTTGATCGTTAATACTTGATATTTGAGATAACAATACATATACAATATACCTATATATATATATATATAATATAGAACCCGTGACAGCTTAATAACTCGTTCAGTATTATATACATTATCATTTTTTTTTAAACCATGTTTAGTACTCTTTTTTAGATAATATTATTATAATGTATATTCTTTTATTGGTTTAGTCGAGAATATAATATCAAAGTAAGCAACTGATCTGTTCAGTATTTAATTTTTTTTTTAGCGAAATCTCAACCATACGGGCCATGAAGAGGCGTACGACTTACAATGGTTCCTCGACTAACCACGTAACGGAATTTTATAATATTTCAAAGGATTTTCCTTACTGATTAAAGTAGGAGGTGTATATGATACTATACAAGTGCCAAAAGAACGAAAAATAATAATTATTAAAATTGACAATAGTTTATTGCTTCGGTATTCAAAGAAACATTATTATAGAATATCATTACGGGAATGTTTGAGATGAAAAGCTTTCAATATTAAAAGCTGCCTTTTCCACTTGATAACGAAAATCATAAAACTTATTTTTTTAATTTATATTTTAGTAGCGCGCCGCGGTTAGATCATGATATTATTACGATTTGTGATATAATTGATTATAATATCGTCCGATTTTTGGTTTAACTTAAAGCCCGTCAGAACAAGACCGCAAATGGCTCTCAATCTATCACTTCCTCATGCGATAAACGACGAAGTATCAATATGACGTCGACGAGGAACAATGGTCTTTCGTCGAGCTTTTCGGTGACTTTTGTAGTGCGTTGCACATTATAATACGTACATGCACACGAAACCTCCTCATAACGGACACCTCCAAACAGCGGACAAAATTTCAGAAACCGAGAGTGTCCGATGTTTAGAGGTTTCGTTGCAGTAGATAGGTGCATCATTCCGCTATTGCGATCATCGATAGGTAGTCGATTATAATAATTGTAATACAATAATTTCTACGCATCACGTCATCAATAATTTAATATAATACATACCGAGTTCCACCAAGAGCCGTCCATGATGTGGTCGTCGATCCGGCGTGTATATCGGTCGGATAATGTACCCTTTTCACGATTTGCAGATGAGACGGGCCGAAGACGACTGTCGCGTCTCTCGGTGGTCGATGGCTAGACGACGTCCGGCGGGGCGATTTGCGGGAGACCGGCTGGCGCCTATAATAATATCGTATCGACGGGGCTCACGGCACCACTTGACGGACAGCGTTTTATTCCTACAAGACCGAAACGGATTATAATATTGTGTTGGTTATTATTGTTTGAGGCGTTAAGTCGACAACGACGGTGATTGGCGCGGTGGGATAATATTTTTTTCGTCGCAGTTTTCGATTCTCCCTGCGCGAGCCTGTGGTTTTGATTATTGTTCGATCGGTGAGGGATTTTTAGATTTTTTTTCCCTCTCCGATAACGTTCGTGGTAGTCGTCGTCGTCGTCGGTTACCGCGGTTGACCGCGCGCGTATCCGTGTACGAGTAATTGTGAGCCGCGTGCACAGCGTGCTCGTCGTTTTTATCATCCCGCTTGGCCGTCCGTCAGTGGCGCTGCAGGTGAGTAACGAAGGATTCACCGAGATTGTTGCGTCGCACGTGCACTGCTGCGTTTATATCCAAAAAAAAGCGAATCCGTTCTACTAAAATATTATATGCGCATGCACGCATTATTATTATTTTTATTATTTTAATGCTGACATTTTGTTATTTTTATTTGTTCATAATATGTAAAGAAATGAACCATTCAAAAAAGACGTATCGAATTCTTGTATCACGTGTTATTATTATTATTTTATATTTTGTCGTACAAATGTTTTTTTAAGGACATTTTTTTTTTTGCATGAACCGCGAAATTCTAACGTTATATTTTTATGTTAAACTATTTTGAATGGGGTCGCCGTGCGACATCGTGAACAAATCATGGTTTATAATTGTACACGGATTTGATTTTTAATGCGAATTCATTAAATCTCTTTACCATTTTAATAACGACAAAAAAACATTAACATATATGATTGAGTATTAGTGTATTATTAAATAATATATTATGCTAACTCGTCAACTTTCTAAACATTTTGTTTTAATTTGTCAATCATAAAACTAATAGATTCAAACAAAGCATTACTAGCTACAACTCGAATTTTCTACACACTATTATTAAATTGTCAGCGATTGTATAATTAAGTTGGATCGTTATGAATTATGTTTAAATAATTTTAATAATTATAACTCAATTAATAGTACTCAAAAAAAAAAACTTATTATATGAATGTCTGGCAAATTTAAGAAATTTAAATATTAAGAAATAAAATAATCATTAATTAAATACCCATCTTAATATGGCTCCTACACTCAAAGTTTAATAAATAAATTTGAATTTTTATTTATTGAGTATAGGTACATTTATTATACTGCAATGGTCCATCATGCCATAAGTTAATAAATAATTTTTACAAGCGTGCCAGTTTCTAGTTTGGAGTTTAAGTTTTTATTTTACTGTCCAATGAAGTGTTTACAAAAAAAAAGTCCGTGAAATAGCGCACGTTATCTTTATAAAACCAACAGCTATCTTACTGCACTTTAAAACCAATATAATTACGATAGAATTTATTTAAAGTGAATATTTCTATATTCGAGTTTTTTAAATTCATCGTTTATAATATATTTTTATTTTAAATTAGAAAATATAGATAAATAAATAATTCTTATATATAGTTAATAGCAAATTTACTAATATTTATGTATCAATACATTACTTTTTGAAATAAATGGAAGCCAATGACATGTTTGAATATGATTCTAATTTATGTTTAATTTTACAAGTATCCAAACAGTATTAACAAAGTAGTTCAGATTTTATTTGAATTGAGGTTTGCAGAATATTTTTTGCTTATTGCTTCAGTTCCTAAGTGTTTCTGATACAGTTGAACAAATATATCAATAATCCTGTAAACATCGAGAAAACAAGATTTATAAAACTACTAAAAAGGAATCAAAAAGTCAGGAGAAGAGTAAATTTAATTAAACATTTAGAATTGTGACTTATATGACATGGTAATACAAATATAAACTTAATGTCTAGTATGTTATGAAAATTTACATTTCTATTGTAATTATTATGTACACTCTCGTGTCTATAATTAAGAAATTAATACTTGGGTTGTTCATTTTTACCAACCATATTATTAGAAGTTCAGTAATTCCCATTGTTTAATTATTTGCAGTCATTGTTCTATAATTCTCTATACTTAATATATTATACTATCGAATATGAGACATGCCCATCGACAAGTGTTCACACGTCATAAACACGTGTGCCGATCACTATATTAACGCAAATTATTAATTAAATATGCCAGGTATATAATAATGTGTTATATACATTTTCGAAAATAATATAATAACTCTATACGAACTAAGAGGTATAATCACTGCGAAAAAAATATAGCTTGACTACGTGTTTAAAATTAAAAAAATATTAGCCACACTCGTCAAGATAGTTTGATAGTTTGATAGTTGACTTGAAATTTACTCTTTGAAAAATGCATGCGATAATTATTATACTTTCACAAGTTTCGCGCACATATGTTTACGACATATTTTGTTAAAAACTTGAAGTTAATAATTATACTAACCACGTACGAGCTATACAATGAATCTTATTCAAGTCTACTATTGCACTCGAGTCCCGTCGTTAAAGGTAAACGTTTGGTACAATGCTCAAGCACCGTAGTAAGTAAATCAAATTATTTTTAGTTTTTATCAGTTTAAATATTTAATTAATTATAATTCATAATATAATATTATTTGTTTAGAACACTATTTTCTGGAACAATAAAACATTGCAGCCTTCGAATAATATTTTTGAAACTAAATTTGAAAACCTATAGGTGCAATAGTTATATTTTTTTTCTATCAAATTTATAAATAAACTTTAAACGATAGGTCTTGCTAAGCTTCCCGAAGTTTGTCCAGCGCGGAGAACGTGACCAACAACACCAAAAAGTGATATTACATATTTTGTAATAATGAGTTCATCATGTTCCATATTTGCTATAATTATTGCAAATACAAAATATGCTCATATGTTTATATTAAAATGTCATATAAAATATAATACATATTTAAACCAACCACAAAAGGTTTCTTAAGGGACAAAAACTACCGTTTGCGTTAGTCCGTGAAGAACAAAGACAGAAAATCGTGCAATATAATTGAATATAATACGATATCGCGCTTATAAGGATAAAAAATAAAATTAAATAAAGGTGAAAGCTGTACATTTTTAATTTGTTTTCAACACTTTTGGGCCTCTTCTTCGAATAAAATATTAAAATATTATCGTAAAAAATAATAGATTATATTGTCATTATATAATTTGAAGGACTTTGGTCCACATAATAATGACATACCGCAGATATTTGTATATAATTGGCGTTTGAGATTATATTGACAATATACGATATATTCGTGTACTGTTATAATATTATAATATTGTGTTTATATTATTACGTTTGGCACGTGACAATTTAAAAAGATACCTATTATACATAATTTGATAAGATATCACAATATGTATTCACACTAAATTACCTAATAAATTGCTAAGTATTAAAATATAGTTCAAAATCGATACATTTGAAGCATACATTATCGATTGTCGGCTTTCGGCACATTTGCGAACGATAAATTCAACATTGACATTGTGCAAATTGTGATTGTTTTCTATTTTTTTAATGTTGTCTTGGATCTTTGGCCTATTGTCTAAGGTGTGTACTATCTTAAGTTCCCAAATAACACTTATCATTATTTTGCGGTGATTACAATGTTTTCTACGGATAATATGTACAATAATGACGTGAGTGGATTATCGTATAACTCTTTTTCCTCGAGAATTCATACTGCTTCATACAACAATTATTATATTGTATTTCAGAGTCTTTTGCTACCCACGGTATACGTTTATATCTACACCCGAATTAGAATTAGACTAGTTTGAGTAATTTTCTGAAATCGCTCGTTTCGTCGTCATTGGTGTAAGTTGGCTTTATAAAATATTAGCGGTCTGCGTTTGAATCAGAATTTTGAATAAAACACTCTCCGTTGTAAAACCGTATGAAATACAATTTTATTAAAAAATTATGATTCATAAACACCTCAAGTAGCCACCAATGCTATATTCAAACAATATAAAACAATTCAATTACATATTGTTTAAAAAATATTAATGATTAATAACTAATTTAATAATATAACACGTCGTTATGAATATCTTTTCGTTCTAAAAACGTTTGTATAATTGTCAATATCAATTTGATCTATATTGTTTTCTAGATTGGTTTCTAAATTGACCATTTATTCAATACAATATTAGATCTATTAATATAACGTTGTACAATTTTGTAATAAATGAGTAAAATTAATTTAAAGTAACTAGTGTATTGGATTGTAATATTAATATTACATAATATTATATTTAAAGCAATTCGTTAAGTATAAATATCTTAACAGAGAAAATTACTATAATTTTCATTAAGTGGCTACTATTAATGAAAAATTAAATTAGTTATACATTATTTACTTATGAATAGATGTAAAATGTATTTTTTAAATTAAAAAAAAAATATATATAGAAATCGAACTACGTAAATAAAAGAGATTAACATTTTTAACTATTATAGAAAAACAATATGAAAAAGTGTCAAAAACATGTGTACGGAGTACATATTACATCAATAATTATTATATGTCACCAATGTGTCTTCATATTTATGGGATTGTGGTCGGTAGTAATAGATAGCAGCTTTATAACTTTGTATCCTTGACATATTGTTTGTTTCTAATAGGAACTATGAAAGGTTAAAAGCTTATGTTTAAAATATTATCAGAATTTAATTATAAAAGTATTTTCTATCTAAGATGCTGTATAATATTGATATTGGCGTTGAAACTAAACCGATTTTCAGCTGTTAATATATAATGTATGATAGTCGAGGAGTTCGTTTTTGTCATGTTATAGCATTTATAACAGGAGTGGCCAAACAGTCGATCTCCCTTGTTAGAAGTTAGAAATTATTTTTATACATTTAGTAGATATTTCGGATTAACTATTATTTGTGTAAAATGGCATTTTCTCACATGAAAGTTATACGAATTCTAACTTTTACTTTTACACCAATAGTTTATTGTACATTTATTTTGAAATTATTTAGAAATTCGATGTAAAACACTCATTTTTAGATAACTTTACATTTCAATTGTATTATTTATACAATTAGTGTATTTATCACAAATATTAGTGATAATGACTAAAAATTATAAATTATTTTTTTTTCGTTAGTCGATTCTTGAAGAAAAAATATATTCACAGAAGATTTTAATCAAAAAGAAATTGTTCATCCATAATCAATTAGGTATTACCGTTTATAATACCAGTATTCAGTACACATTATTTTCATAAATTTTTCCGACCATTTCTGATATTCTGTCAATTTTTATGACAGTGCAGAACTTGGAAGATATATAATTTTTACGTTTAATTGTTTGAACATTGCCAGTGGTGTCCCTTCAAACTGTACTTGTCGATATCGGACAATAATTATTATTAACTGTCAACCATCATTGAATGCGAACAGAACGATATGTTCACGTTCGGGCATTTAACTCACCACATTTGCATACACCATTTAATTGTAGAGACTATTTAATTACTTCGATAGTTATATTATACGTAAGATGATCATTCAGTAAACTGAATAAATTGATAATATTGCGTTCCCCGTCGAACGGTCGTCGCAATGCGCTAAATAATACCAATTGTTTCATGACCGCAGACGGAGAAATCTCTAACATATATTATTTTAAAGCCTAGTTGATTGCTGCTATAATCGTAGTTTTGATATTTAACCTATGCCTGTTTTATGACTCCCCTCCGACAAACCTACTCAAGTCAATCATTCACATCCGTCATAAGTTATTTCGCAATGGTGCCAGTGGGTTTATAAGACCTGGAGAATCCGTGAATTTGACTCTGCTCGCCCACGCAATTTATATATCATCCGATTTTGACTTTCACACAATTCCAACACACACGCACGGTCTCGATGAAGGAATCTTTCTCGATGAGCCACACGAATACCAAACCAAACCCATTATATTACCTACATTATATAATCATATATCTAGTCAAAGCTTTCACGACAATTACCTTCCACCAGTAAGTGTATATCTTGCGATTTCAGCTACTACACATCCGAGAATTCTCGTCTAGAGCGCACACGATCTCTGAGACGATATCGAAGAATACGTGCACAAAACACCGAGGGTAGGTTAAGTTTCGAACGATTAAATAATAATTATTATTATATCGTCTCTTTCGTCACTTACGCGGATTCCTGTACGTGACTATATAACCTGTCTGGTAACCCGTAAGTATTATTGTAATTATTACAATATCAATTTTTTTTTTTTTTTTGATTTCATCTTTTGTTGTATAATATTTTTTTTTTATTTTACACACTGTCATATTATAACACACTTGCAATATAATAACGTTACAATTATATTTTACTACCAGTACGTACCTATGGGCTGTAGACTATAACGTATGCCAACACTAATGCCAATCACGATGAATGATGCAAAGTTTGGATAATCAGCCAATGAATCAATTTGTAGATTTGAAAACTTTCGGTCATGTTGCGTTTCTCCTCTTCAGACTACCCGGCTTTTTAAATTTTTTTTTAAACATTTGATAAATTAAAGTTATATACAATGAAATAAATTGCATATTAAACAAATTATATTGAATAATTTACTCCATTAAGGCGTTGAGCCAAGCTTTTGCAATGAGTACAATGTGACAGTGTTGTTATTTTTGTCGTACGACTCGGACCATCCAGAAGATTAATTTTTTGTGAGCACCCGATGCTCGGGTGTCGAATGAGTTACATACCCGTCTCCCCGTGTTAAACTCACATTGATAATCAATGATAACTTAAGTCCTTTCTGACATTGTTAATATTGTTATTATTTTGTGATCCGGGCAAGTGTAAAATATCAGCTAAATCTGATGATCGATAATACTAATAAATAGATTCCAACAGATTATTATGAAAGCATCATAACAGACGACCCGTAACAAATCCACTTTTGGATAGTTGGCGGGCGAACTCAATGTAACACAATTCTGGCAACGTTTGTGTTAATTGTATATAGAGTCATTGATTTATCAAAAGACAGTTTCATTTAACGTTTTTTACGGTAAATGAAAGTATTTTTGAAATTTTTTTTTTCTACAACATTTGAAGACACAAAATATTATTTATGTTATTAATTATATAAAAATATGTTACAATGGCATTTATTAATTATTATAATTTCATGACACACATATATATATATAAACATATATAACTTCAACATTTTAATACAAAATGTCAATAAAATATTATTATTTCTTAATAATACATATATAATATACATTTTTAATGTAATCATTTTAAGTATAGAAACTTAGGATCACACAAGAATATAGGATCATCTTGTATAAGATAATAATATATATCTATAAAAAAATAAAACTATTTCTATAATATCTATAGGTATATATATATATATATATATATATATATATATATATCATTATATTAATATTGGGTTGGTGTCATATGCGTATTCTAAATACAAAAATCAATACTACAATAATAAATAATAATATATTCATAATACAAGTAATAATTAAACAATCTCAATGATACAATTTAAAAGAAACACTACGAAAACGAATTTCACTTGAACAACAAATTATATCGTTTACATTTTTTATGCACTATATGGTAACATAATATAGAAATTAAACAATTTATAAATTATCTCAAAAATAGTTGTAGACCTTAGTAATTTTTGATACCTTAACTATGAATAAAATATATAATAAACAAAAAATGAAGTTAATATTTTTTGTAAAAATATGTATCAAAATATTATGAAAAATCCATGGAATTTGCTCTGCTGATTTCAAGTGTACATATCATAATTGAGTAAATCACTGAAACCGATGTGTTAAATGTCTATTCAATATTAAATCATTGAATATAAAAAACGATTCTCAATGGATACATACTGTCGTCCCTATTTCTAAGAATATATTATAAATTATTTATATCATTATTAATAATGGATTTTCTATTGGTAGTATAATTGGATATAGGTTGTACTAGTTTTTGTCAATTCATCAAATATTATATTAAGATAGATTGTAAAAAATACAGTTATTGTAGAATAAACCATTAGGTTATTGATTTTGTGAAAATACGAACGACGAGAATTAATTGAAATGCCGTATTGGTAAGTGGCATGGAATATATATTTAAAAACAATTTTTACACTGAATATTTATTCAGTATTATGAACAATATGCATTTTTTTATTCGAAAACGCATGGCGACCGATGCACTGGCGAAGGGAAAACAGAACTGAAAAAAGGTTGACAGAAGGTGCAATACCAGAATACTCCGACTATTACAACACTGATCGTCTTCAAACCGTTCCTTTGAGTTCATTGGGAAATCTTCCACTTGAATCGCGGAAGTCTATCCAGGTGGATCTTGTTACAACCTAGATAAAAGAATGGCTAAACAGCCGATGGTCTCGCAACCATTTATATACAATTTATGACGAGTGAATTTTGCCGTTCTCGTGTTCTGTGACGGACTTCTGGCATACTTCAGCAAAAATGAAGTGATTTAAATACCGAAGAATAAAAAGGACAGAATTTACAAAAAGCACATATATTGGCGGTGAAAACTACACCTTGGGGTGGTCGAAAACCTGATCGAGAGAATAACATAAATGGAGACATCATGATTGTGGTCAACAAGGAAGGAACGTAACTAATACAAGATGATGAATAATTCTCAAGAACTTAAGTGTTTTTATCAGATAGACACAAATACATGATCCACTCGGTCGAACGCGTTAGAGAAATCCAGGTACACCACATCCATTTGGGAATAAGATCGAAACGACTTAATATCAGAAGGGAAAATATATTGCAAGTATTAATTCCAGGCCGGAAACCGTGTTACTCTTTAATTAGAAAATTATTGGAGGGATGCCGAATTCACTTGTGCTAAGTCGATTCTAGAATTCTGGAAACGTAGGATAGAATTTTGATGGAATGGTAGTTAAGAACATTGTAAAGACCACCAGACTTTTTAGGATAAGCGTAATAACACCTAGTTTTACACAAGATGGATGCATGTTGTAGTTAAGGGATTTGGGGAAGAGCAAGAGCGGCATATTGAACTATAAAGTGAGGGAAGAATTCTGGTGTATTGGCTCTGCAGAGTTTGACCGACTCTTTTTCAATTTTTCTCTTTGCTTCAGCCCCTCAGCACTGTTATTCATGCTGTAAAGTACGTATATTAATAGTCCGATCATTATCCAAATACTGAAACGAATCCACGTGATTATGTCCAGTTTCAACATCAAGTAAACGTTCATCAAGATGCTAGTGCACGGTATGAGTGGAACCAGCGGAACCTATGAAAACGAAACATAAGTTTATTTGCAATGCCGTACTTATAAAACATATGTATACAAGTGAATAATAGTTTATAATAATATAATATTATATTAAATAAATTTACGAAAATAAATGATTTTTTTTTTCCATTACATTCTGAGCAAACCAATGAATGTTTTGGTTTTAAAATGGTTTTTTTTCATGTCTCTTTGAAACTTTTATTGTTTTAATCTTCAAATTTTAGAAGGGATGAGTCAGAAGCGAAATATTTTTATTAATTTTGAAAATCATTGATAATAATAAAAAAAAAATACAGAAAACAGATTTGAAAAAATCAATTTTGTTATTTTGATTAATCAAAAAAAAGAACAAGTGTAAAGACTTAAATGTTCATCAAATATTTGTGAAAGTATTCTCTGTGTATCTAATTAAAAACGTTAGAAGTTAAAACTTTGAGTAAAAATCGTCAACATTGAGAAAATATTCAAACTATTTTGTAGTTAAAAAATCATATGAAAATGGTATTGTTAAAATTGAAAATTCTTAGTACTTTTCAAAATACCCAGTATAAAGAAAATAAAATTACGAAAAATGCCTGAAAATATTTACGAAACCATAGTTTTTAACAAAATCAATATTGTGTTTTGTTTTAATTCCATATTTATAATAACCGCAAATACTTTAAATTTTTACCAATTATTTTTATGCTATTATTTTCGCTGTTTTTAGATATTTTTTACTTGTTTTTTTTTCAATTTATGTCTATATATTTTTTTAATGGTCTACTCGGTATACTCAGTTTTTTTTAATACTATTTGTCACTAAACCGTGACTGTATGACTGGCTAGTGCCATACGTTTTATCACGACACTTATGAAAATAGATAACAATTGATTCATACCTTGAACGAAAGTTTTTTGTTCGATTGGGGCTGTCTGGTCAATAACAGCAACAGGAACAACAACCCGAAGGCCAAAATGACGCTGACGTACGTCGCAATGCCATTATCGAAGCATTCTGGTTCGAAAGGCGTTGTGGCGTTGTTGGTGTTCACTATGCAACCTGGTTGAAAGGCCGTAGCGTTGCTGTTGTTTTTGTCGCACCATTGATGGATGGTCGAGACGCATTCTTTTTGTATGGTTACGAAGCTAAACAGCGCAGACGTGCAAACTGCAAAAGGACAAGCGACGCATTTAAATATATTATTAAGAATTTAAAAATTATTAATTATTGATCGTCGGCGGGCAGCTGTTCCGTTTCGACACGTACTGTACAACACAATAATGGTCGTTGACACGCGCTCGGTCTCCATGTTGGCGTTATTGGTGTTGGACAGGTTTAAGTACTTTTCCATCAACTTGACGAAACCAAGACTGGTCTTTGGTTCGTCGTCGCAATGTTTTTCAACCAAATCGTCGACGTCCGAATCGCTTCTGTACCGTAACATCAGGACGCAAATGCACACGATTGTGTACGCCAATAGCGTGCCGATCGACATCATATTCATCAGTTGATCGAGGTTTAAAAGCGCCGTGACAATACCTGAAGAATAAGATAGTTTATTAATCGCACAGGGTCAATACCTACCTACCGCACACTCTGGTAATAAACCATGAAATCGTATTCATAATATATTTACCTGCGAACAGACCCGCCAGCATAGTGGCAAACAGAGGTGTTTTGAACCTTGGGTGAATAATCGAGAACATGCTGAACATGAGACCGTCCTGGGCCATGGCCATCAGAATCCTCGGCATCGAGAACATGCTCGCCATGAGACTGTAAAGGTCATATTTGCGATTAAGACATCATTACTGAGATTTTTGATAAACGTTTTCTTACCTGGCAAACATGGCAAAAATAGCGCCAGATGAAACAATCATTTTTAACATTGTCCAACCGAGTTTATCGTAGACGAACGGGAACGGTGCGTCGATGTCCTATAACGTGTGATAAATGAAAGTATTTATAGTTCAAAGTTGAATAGATATTAGAAATTCGTTAATAATTTTGTAAGAAACCAGAAATAAAGCAATAAGACTAATATTATGGGCTGTCCTTCTATGCGGTCTAACAAAATTGTTTTTAAATTATTTGTAAACTTATTCTCATATGCCTAGGTAGGTACTTGATTATATTCGTATAGGTAAAAAAATACAAAAAATGAGTCAGACGTGAATAATCAATGAAGGAAAGTAATTGAAAATATTATTATATAGGTACTGTAGGACAATATCTAATATTTTTTTTAATAATGAGAAAACGATTATATTGGTTTTTATGTATATAGCTAACTGTGATTTAGTTTGCCTAACTTGTACCTACCTAATTTGCGGTATATAACGCAATAATATCGTTATAATATACAGAATATGACAAAAATAATTGACTAATGAAATATTTCTTTTTCCAATCAAATTTTAACATTTTTTAATCCATATATTTTTCATAATTTTTTTAATGCGTTTAGATTTTATCATATTTTCTATTTATATTCGTTAGTTATTTTTGTAATACTCTGTATACTAATAAACTACCTAATAAACTTGAGCATTATGCAGTTTAACTGCTACAGATAAGTACATAACAGTATAATACTGATGTTTAAAAGTACAAAAAAAAGTATTTAATCACGTATTAAAATCCTGATATTTTTCAGTTAAACCGCATACGTACTATAAACGAATGGTGAATTTTTATTGTAAAATATAAACATACCTGCTCATAATACGGCCACATCAGAGTTAAAACCGAACTGATACTTGAATATGCAAACGTTATGATGGTCAACGACAATATGATGGCCAATGGGATGTCACGTTTCGGTTTTTTTGCTTCTTCTCCTGTGCACGGAAATTATTTAGTTCATGTTATAGATACCTATAGACATTGCTTACGGAACAAATAGATGATTGATTATTAGTTTCCATTCGACTCTTACCCGTTGTAGCTACGGAGTCGAAACCGATGAACCCGTAAAAACATTTGGCAGCCCCTGCGGTCACTCCGGCCCACCCGAAAGGCATGAAACCACCTTCGCCGCCTCTCGCGTTCTCCGGGATGTCTTGTTTCGGTATGTTCCAATTGTACACATTAACTATAACAACGATAACATAATATTATATTAGTGCATACAGTGTTATTATCGTTTATGAACATGATGACGTGCTGTTTATGTCAAAATAATATAATATGTAATATGTTACCTACCTTTAAATAAACCGGTTATAATAACCGTAGCCACGGTCAATAAATTAACGACTGTACACACGTTGTTGATCATTGTAGATTCGCGGACTCCCCATGACAGTATAACTGCAAAGATTAGGTTATCAATTAAATAAAAATGTTAAAAAAAATGCGTAAGTATTATAACGGTTGTTGTGTTTCGCGTTTGAAACGATTTTCCACTTACTCGATAATAGTATCACGAGGCTGAACGACATAACGTCAGGGTAGTGGGCCAAAAAACTGACGTTCATGGGGAAGAGATAGGTCATTGTGTTTTTCACGGGGTACTCCAGCAGAGCGTCAATGTAGTTACTGAAAGCTTTGGCGACACTTGCAGTACCTGCAACGTACAATGACAATAAATTAGTACTAAATGTTAACACATTTCAATAGATATACAGCTGCAATTTTCTTACAAAATATAAACGTCTTATTAATCTAGATGGACGCTGTGAAATTTGTTTTTTTTTTTTATTTCAAGACGTTTCAAATATTTTCAACATAAAACATAGTATAATAAAATACATTTTGAAGACTTTCAAAACAATATATTCTCTAATAAAGTCTGCAATGGTTTTCAACCAGTGCAAATCAAGCACCAATAATTTTGACTCACATGAGGTTCAGAAATGGATCGCGGCATATTTATTAAGAAAAGATATGTAGTAAAAATGTACTTTATTCACCTAAATGAACGATAAAAAAAAAATTAACACATTAATTTCAAATTTTTTATAAAAAAAAGAATACCACAAAAAATAAAAATTAACGTAAGTGGGTCTCGAGTCCAATAAAATCGAAGACCATACTTCTCTACTGTGTGGATGCTAGTTGAGTACAAAAAATCGCAGTGCACTTTGGTAATAAGCTTAAAATATTGTATTCTCACACAATCCCGCACATAAAATTATCCCTTGCTTCGTAATAAAATAACCATCCTGCATTCATAAGCTCAACGAGTCTTAGGTCATAACACGGATTTCTAACCGACTGTTATGAAGAGTTTAACATAGGTAATTTTAAATGTGCTTGTGTATGAGTCGTGTAAATGTATGAGTAGTAAATGATCATTAGTGTAAGTGATTGTGTAAAATAAATAAGCGTAGCACTCCAGCAAGTGCACGCACATGCCAATAACAACCACTATTCAAATATTAATTTTTCTGTGTTTTTTTTTTTTTTTTTTTTTTTGTTAGTCAAAAGTATCAATGTTTTGCCAATTATATTAGCTCATATGTTATCATATATTATCCATACTTATATACTATCCATTGAAATTTCAGAAAACATAATATTTGAATTTGTTATGAAATTTACTAAAAAAAAAAAACGTTTTCTTACACTTCAAAATTAATTTTTCCACTTTGATTTTATTAGCCATTACAATTTTAAAATCTAATGTTGAAGGTTAAAATAAGTAAATAATTAAAGCAATTTCAAAAAAGTGAAAAAGTCGTTTTCAATCTATTAAACTTTATGACGAATGCAAAAATATGTCTTCCGGAAATATATCCGATGGGCGATGACTATGTTGGACGATTTAAAGTGTTAGGTAAATTACTTTCAAAAAGTAATAAAATGTCGTTACTCATTACTTCAAATATGTTTATTTAAATTACATTTACGTCACCTAAAATAATTTTTATCGCGTTACAATACTTTTTCATTAATAAAGTAGTGCGTTACAAATAACGTTACTTTTTTTATCATTGATAACAGTCTTCATTTTTTTTAATCATTTTCAATTTATAAGATTGAATTATTATGTATATATTTTACAAACATAGATCTATAGTGATAACCTACCTATTATATGTACAATCATCTCTCCTATATGGCTACATATATAGGTAGACAAGTTGTTTACTCATAAGTCATAAATCATAATTATGTTAATTCATTTTTTTTAAACCGAACTCTTTTCTTCCTGCTAATAAAGTAATAACATTAATTCCTAGAATGTTTAATAATATTGTTAATTATTATCGGAATCGAAAATAAATATAATTGATTTTTAATTTTTCGGGTATATCCTACCGGCTTATTTTTGTAATACATTCAAGACTATTATTTTAATAACGTGGAAAATAACGCATTAGTGCGTTACTTCATAGAAATTACTTTTAAAAAGTAATTTTATTACAATTGCGTTATTTTAAGTAAAATATAATGAAATTACTGCTGCGTTACTGAAAAAGTAAGTGCGTTACATTACTACTCAACACTGATGATTTATACCGTCTACAATAAGTAACAGGTCTGTTTTGGTAGAAAACACGGACGGGATCGAATTCCGATGATATCGTTGTTTTTTAAATTATGCTTAGAAATTATTATATGATACTAATATAACTTCTATCGGTTCCCAGGCTGACTAAATTTTCTCTCTGTATAAACCCGGTAGGGCTAAAATTCACTCACCGATGACATATTCGAGTATCAGATTCCATCCGATCACGAACGCAACGAATTCGCCTACGCCGACGTAACTGTACACGTAAGCTGACCCAGCTCTTGGAACTCTCGCGGCGAATTCTGCATAACACAGGCCTGCGGACATGATAATAGGTAGATATATATATATATATATTATGATTAAAGTACTTAGTGTCGTTGATAATAATATTGGTATATTGTTTCCGGTTCGGAATAAATATCGGACGTCACGCACTGGGTTCAGTAATTCTTCGCGAAGGGCTCGATTAGAAATCTAATAAAAACTATTTACTTTTTGACGATGAGACCTGGAGTAATGAAGTTTTAAACTTTATACGGTTGTCAACAATAATCTAGATGAATAGTATACTTTTTATCCTGAAGTTCAACCACCCCACCCCCACAACGATCCCGAGTGACTCAAACATGAATAGTACGCGCTCAAAAGTACCAAAGTTGAATTGGTTTTATTTTTATATTCTGATTACCATCGGTTTGACGGAAAACAAATGTATAAATGATATTAAAAATTATGAACAAATTAAACGATTTATAAAACGTTTATTATTTGAAAAAAAATAGTTGAACTCAAATACCCAGCGAGTTTTTATTTATAAATGAAAGTCGCTTTTCACGTAGTTTTCCTTCTCCTCCGAATCCACTGATTGGACAGTTGGGTAGCTCGGTTCTTCAACAAGGATTTTAAAACTAATGTCATAGATCTAATCCAAAAAAATTGAGCGATGCAATCGGAATACAGCTATGGCTCAGCGAAATTTTTAATTCGTTTCTACAGAACCACACTTGACAAAATTCGTTTCGTTTACATATTATTTTGCGTTTCCTTTATTTCCGAGTGGAAATACGCTAAAATCGATTTTATCAAGAAGTTACTACACTGAAATATACCATATGCGGTGAATGTAAAGAAGAATATTTACTGTAGAACGACAGATACACGCTGGCGATCTAACCAATTTTTATTATGCGGATTTGCGTTTAGAATATTTTTTCGTTTTCGAAAATCCGAACAGTGAACCGGAAACAGACGTCCTATCGTGAGATTAGTTTTTAGTTTGACGTTTCTCATCATCTCATGTCACCTGCAAAGGCCGATGCAAAGGCAGCCAAAATGAATGACAACACGACGGCCGGGCCAGCTTCTATTCTGGCAACGTTTCCGGCGAGCACATACACGCCCACGCCCAACGTAGACCCAACACCAAGTGCCGTCAAGTCCATCAGATTGAGTACTCTGGCCAATTTCTTCTTGTCCGGTTGCTCGAGTTGTATGTCATCCTCGTTTTTGCGCCTGGACATCTTGTACAGGATTTCTCGCTGGAAAAAAAATCATCCGTCCGGATATCATATTGTATTTTCATATTATATATTGTCATTCACTATCACATTTATATTATATTGATTACACGCAAAACCGTGACGAGTAGTCGAGTAGTCGAAATCGACATATTATTTGAAATCCGATAAGTCTGTTGCACCTCCTTCTACTACTGTTTAAAAAAAAACCATTGTGTGACACGCGGACATTATATTGTTTCGATATATTGAAAATTAACATTTTAAGCATTGGCATTAAAACTATTGTTGTAAGCCAACAGTGATAATTATATAATGAAATAAGTATTTAGAATAAGAAGTTTAAAAAAAGTGACTAATAAATAAGTTAATCATTAAAAGTTTAACTTAATACTACTATTAGTATTCATAAGAAAGTATTACTTCTTTAAGTTAATATAATAATTCTGTTCTAAACTTTTATAAAACCGTGTATTCAAATTTCAATATATACAATTATATATTTTTAGTGCGTATCGTGAAATCATTTTCTTTATTTCCGATATTATATTATTACGTTACAATACGTCTATAATTCAACTTTAGTAGACGTATGCCAGAGTGTTTACATTTTTTTAACAAATTCGTTTTAGAGGTTATACAAAATACTGCTATTTTTTTGAATAAATTAATCTGTATATTTAAAAAACATATTGTTAAATTTATGAGAACTTAATTTACAATACAGAATTAAAGCAATAAAAAAATTAAATCATTTCATTTTTTCTCAATCATTATTCTTTAGGCCTATTTTTGACCCCCCCCCCCCAAAAAAAAAAAAAATATATATATATATACATATAAATATTAATTAAAACTGATAAATATTAGTTGATAGTAGCTAATTGGCATTCATCATATTATGATAATTTATAAATCATCATTATGGATATATCAAACAAATTAAAATAATAATTTTATTATTCAGTATTCACTTTATGACGTTAAGTAATATATACGTTTCGTAATGAAATATTAATATGCAACTACCTATACTCAGTTCAGCGAAAAACACGCCGATTATGTGTATCCCCGAACGATACCTTCCTTTTGAGACCGGTGGCACTATAGTAGGGTGTCGCGTTAGGATGTACAGATGAACCTATTTGTGATGAGACATGTGGTCCACTTTGGTGAACTGATTCAATAATTCATCGTTCAATTAAATGGACTAGTTCACTGAGATATATCATCCTTATTCTTATTTGTCTACCACTGTAAAGAATCTCTAGAAATGGAACATTTAGACTAAATGATTTTTCAGAGAATTGGTTGAATGATTCATCGTTTAATTAAATAAATTTGTCAGCGGCGGTCAAATAATTTTGTCATGGTTAAGACTAAGGCTGATTTTATAACATATACTATTGGATTATTAATAATATTATTTATATCAGTTATGTTGAAAAATAATCTTCCACCTTTTTTATAATTATAAAATATAAATAATAAAAAACCCTAAAAAATCTCTTTTTTTAAATAATTTTAAAAAAATTGTTTTAAAAAGTTTAAAATACCTTCAATAATTATTTTTGTCAAACAGAAGGTAAGATAAAATATAGGATACAAGAAATATAAATTATATCTCAAATCTAAGATTAATAGATTAATATTAAGATTAAAATATATAAGATAAAATAAAATGTGAATTACTTTTATTGGGATTTACTTATTATTTTTATAATTATATTTATATTATATACCTTTATACACACAGCCACACTGAAGTTAAAGGGAGAAAACCCATTTATTGTTTAATGTTTGTTTTCAGATAATCTTGTGTTGCTATTTTCTAAAATTAATTATAAGTAATAATTAATATTTCATTTTCTTAGACCCGTTTCACAGCCGTGAGTGACGTGATGCGTATAGAACGTGTGAACGACGATACTATAAGTATAGGTAAAAGGAAAAAATAAAATCGTAAAAAAATAAAAGTGAAATTTTAAATCGAAAAATAAATTAAAATTAAACTTAACATCTAATTACAAGTTAGAAAACAATTATATCGACATTGTCCAACAAAATAAAATCAATATATTATTTTTAATTGAAATCAGAAAAAAAACTAATATTAATAAGTGGAATGGAAATTAAAATCGAAAAATTTCATTTAGATTTTGAACCCTGATTAAAATTATAGTTTATTCTACACAATAAAAATTTTAAAATATTTACAGTAGTTTTAAGTTATTTATACCATAAAGAAACCTATTTACATTTTTGATCATTTTACTAATAAGAATATTAATGATATTTTGTAAGGTGTTGTATCTAATTCTTGTATAATACATGCAAAACTGTTGACCAAAATGAGTTCAATTTACCGTATTTTTAGTATAAGAAATACTAATGGTAATATTAAATATAAATTATAAAATATCCTTATGAATAAAATTTCTTTGCATAGTTTCTACTCATAACCGTTTTTCACTTGTAATGGTTTATGACTGATTACAAATAGTTTATTAACATAATATCCATTACGTACTCAATTATGAGGTATAAATGAAACGTTTACTTTACACGCCAAAATGGTTGTTTTAATTTTTATTAAAGTTGTCTGATAGTATAGAAGCCGAAATAATGTATCACATTATTATGATTATTTTATATATACCAATATAATTATCGAGTTTGAGTTCAGCAGGCAGCAACAGCTGTTAGAATTTAAGGCGGCAGGCTCTTAAACAACTGCACACCACATATTAATATATAATGTCGTTGACGAACAATATTTTTGTTCCTCAATTTTTTTGAGCTATTTATAATATAGGCATAGGATGTTTTCCGTTTTTTAAAATTTTTTTTTATAAATATCAGTTAAAAATATTTGCTGGGTCACAAAACTTGAACATTTAATACAAAGTTCCTCTAATTTTGTTATAATAGTAGTTCAAAAATATTAAAAATGCATAGGCACAATTTTAAATTCTGAGCAGAGCGATAAATGTATTGATTTTACAATGTTGTGCTGCCGATAAAAAATTTTTCAGTCGGTCAAAAAACTTGAAAATATAATACAATTTTCTTCATAACATTTTGTAAGTGAAAATAAAAAAAAAGTTAAGCGTAAATCTCTAATAGTTTTTTATAAGCATCTAAAGTTAAAATTTCGAGAAAATACGTAAAAATCACGAAATTTTGCAAATTTTTTTTTATTAGAAAGTTTATTAAAAATTTTCTATTTAAATCTAAGACTTGAAAATTGAATACAAGGATCTATATACGTTTTTCTGCCTTTCTAAAGTAAAAAAAAATTACCGGAAAGTCAAAGTAATTTTTTATGAGCATTTGAAATTAGATATTGGACTCGTTTTCTCCGGAAACGATTTCCTTATTTTGATGTAATTGAAGAAAAAATAACCGTAGATATTTGAAAATTCCACTAAATGTTTAAATTACCATTTTCTATACGCCAAAAAAAATTAAAAATATTTTGACAATTTTGAACTAATTGTAAATCTAAGAAATTTTTGGTTTTTTCAAAATTTTTTTCTTAAAATATCGATAAAAAAATTTCGTTTGGTCAAATTTTTTGAAAATTTAAGACAAGACTCCTCATAAAATATTTAAATGACAGATCAAAATTAATAAAAATATATAAGCACAATTTTTTTTATAGGCATTTAAACTTCAAAATTTGACCGAAATTCATTTACATTTGCAAATTGATTGGTAGTTAAAGAATCATAAAATGTTTAGTTTTATAACTAATAATTGATAATTTAAAACAAGATTTATCATAAGTAATTTAAAATGTAACCAAAAAATTAAAAAAAAAAATATTTTTTATAGACATTTTAAGTTACAATTTAACATCAAAATATCGAACATTTTCAAATTATTTTGTGGTTAAAAATTTATAAAATGTTCAATTTTTATAGTTAATAAAAATTGAAAATTTAAATAAGGTTTCTCCTAAGTAACTAATGTTGTAACCAATAAATCTAAAAAATATATTTACGTGGTTTAATTTTAAATATATATTTTAAATTTAAATTAAGACGAAATAAGTTTTTTTTTAAGAGATATACAATCAATAACCTGGGGGTACAATAAGAATATGTGCTATTTTAAGCCGGGTACATACTTGCAACATTCGTGCGTAACACAACGCCGTAACGTAATATCTTTTGATGCGATCAACAATTATCGACAACTCATGGAACGGCGTTACGGTTACGCACGAATGTTGCAAGTGTGTACCTGGTTTTACAATGATATTGAAATATTTGTTAGAAGAAGCCACATAGTAGTGACACTTTCTGATGAAATTAAATTAGATATTTAAATGAAGATAACAACTTTTGTTAATTCGTTATAGTTCAAAAATATTTTTCGCGAATGCTTGAAACTTAAAGTATATTGTTCAAAAATATATACATTTAAAATCATAAAATCATTACTCATTCTAATAATTGTATCAAAAATAATATTAAAATTAATTTATGCAAATGTAATACATTGAATAGAAATTTAACTGTATCAAATACCTTGGATTAGTTAAAATGGGGTATACACATAAACTATATTAATAATTTACTTATAAAATTTTTATATATATAAATCTCTTAAATCTATTTTAAACTTCAAATTAAAAAAAATTAACTTGCATTGAATTAATACAATCAATTTTTTCTTATGGAAATTTTGGGAAAGAACATATCATACTCATTTTTGGAATCTTGAAGTCATTTTAAACTCATTATTCAAATTTATTTTCATAAACCTACTTTATTATTTATTACAGATAATTTATATAAATAGCTAGAGATATTCAATTTAAAATCACTATATACAAAGAACTTTTGCCTAGTATTTTATAATATAAAAATATGTATTGATATTCCATATCATAACTATTAATAATTGCTTTAAGGTCAACACTAATGTCATCGTCCTTAAAATTGATACAGTATTCAGGCAACAAAACCCTAGATATAAGTTTATAATCAATTTTGTATTATATATAGTTTTAAGAGAATTAAAATGTATAAAAAATATATAAATAATGTTTTGTCTCAATAATCTTAATTTTAGCTTCACTCATTAATTTGTTTTATTTTTTAATCTTCTTTATTAATAGTTAAAAGCACATAAACACCTTAGTATTGTTATTATATAAAATGTGAATCTTATTAAACTTTGAGCTCTATGTCAGTATATTATAAGTCACAGAATAGGTTAAACATAACCTATTATGTGCTTAAGCTTATACAGCCATCTAACATGTTTAACTATGAATTGTTCTATTATAATTATTTTCATTGATTTGTTCATTCTCTATTTCGTTTATTTTTAATTTTCTTAGTTATTAATAACCATTTAAACAATAATACAATTTGTATCACAAACTCTCTTTTTTCAATACAAGAGGTCTGCTTTTGGAAAGAAAACCAATGTATAATTAATGTTTTCTTTATAACATCTATGTTGTTAAAATTGTGAATTTGGTGCCAAATAAATTTTATTATTATTATTATTATTATTATTAATGTCGAAATTTAAATGTATAATCGTAATAATATATGTATAAAACAGATCGTTATATTTTATATACACTCAATGAGATTTTTAAGTACAATGATTTCGGCAAAAACTAATTCAACCTACTGTATTACTATGTTTAATATTGCTAATGGCCCAGTAGTTGAAGCAGAAATATTATAGTTATTTTAAGAACAATAAAAAATAAAATGTTTAATATTAAAATAAATTACTTTAATAGCAATAATACCATAAAATATACTTAGTAATAAAGGCTGACAAACCGTATTTGCTCAAAATCGTTTTTCGCATACAATAATTTTTATCATCGAGTTAAAATTCAGACGTCCATTCTAGTGATCTCACTCGACACCCACCGTACAGCAGAGCGTTACCCACTTGCCAACATTATTTTTTTTTTTCAACAAATGCACAACCGCATAGATAATTTTTTTAATGGCATATAAATCCTAACCGGTCTGGTCCTAACCTTACGAGTGTATACGTATCATACAAAATATACGTACCAACTTCATTGTGTCGTCGATCTGTCGCGTGGATCACGATCGATAGAACGTGTAGGTCCTCGACGATGTTACGATAATATTCGAGCGATTCTCGGTAAACCGGTCGGTGCCTGCGTCGAGTTGCTGCCGGGTCTCGCAGCTCTATCGTATTCCACCCGACGTGGACACCACGTGACGTGGTAAAAATTGCTATTACACGACAACCACGGCTGTTCGATTACGGAACTTTTGTCGTGGTCGATTGCCGCCGCGGTGCGCGCGCGTCCGTGTACGAGTGATATCGAGCCAGAGCCGCCACGAGGCGCTTGGCGGTTTATTATACCACCCGGCGCTCAGTCTAGCGCTCCTGGTGATAAAAGGGGGTAATTCGCCGAGATTTTCGCCGCCGATACAACCCACGCGTCATGAAATGCCGATTGTGTTTTGCCATTGTTATTTTGAGTGGTGACGCGCCGTTTAAAAAAAATTTAATTTTAAGAACTATTTAACTAGTACCGAACCCTCGTACGATGCCTACCTACTTTTAGTCATTACTTATCATTTTTCTGAATTTTATTTCGTACGCAACCCGATATTCTATTATGTTATATCACACAAACGGGGGCCTTTGGGCTGTGCCGCCGTAAAACATAAACATTGTTTGCGGTCTCGCCGAATGACTTTTGCTGTGAATGAAATAATAATTTGTTAATTATACCTCTTTAAAATTTTAATTACAAAAAAACATCAACACGATACGACTGTGTATCGGATTATTATTATTATTATTATTTATGTATATACGTATTATGCTAACACGTCAACTTCATAACAGTTCTATTGTAGTTTGTCCACTGCAAGCTGACAGATTTATATGAAACTTCATGAGCTGTTAACCGAAATTTCCACAATACGATTCGAAGACTGCATAGTTATAATTATAGTGATTAATCGTCATTACACAATGAATACATTTTTATAACTGTTATATATTTACCGGTGAATTACTTTTACCTGAAATAATAACTGATTAAATAAATTCCTGGCGAATTTATGAAAGCGGAGAGAATTTATAATAAAGATATTTGAAAAAAAAAATGCCATCTTAATTCATTGAATTTTTATATTTTGTGTATAATACTGCACTGTTTCATAATAAATGTCATAGTTAATATGAGTATAATTATTCAAGTTTTTGAGAGTTCTTACTGTCCAAATCAAATAGTTACCAAAAAATTACATAAAAAATCACACGTTATCATTGTTAAACCAATAGTCATCTCACTGTGCTTTAAAATCCAACAACAAATTAATAAAATCAAAAACAAGTCATGGAATTTGTATAATATTATATAGTTTTTAATAGGAATTATAATAATAAAGTATACAAAAAGTAATAATTCGTAAGATAACATTAGTTTATCGTGTTATGATAATATTATATTAGATTTTCATTATAATATAATTATAATTAAAAATTGGTCTTCATAAACTTAGTAAAGTTTTCGATTATCTATTATAACATTCCAAAAAAGTTATGGAAATATAAAATTTGAATTTTTAATAAACATTAATAAAATATTTTAATTTTAAATTATGTTAATGATAAATGATATCAACTTTTTACATTGATTATCACGATCATAATAATCTATTATGAATTATTATGATGTAAAATAGTCAAACTAATTTGATATTATAATTAAAGTATTACTGATAGACATAACGTGCTTCCGATTTTACTTCTAAAATTGTATTTAGTTTATTTGCACTTCATCTTGCCGTGATTAATAATTTCAGACACACAAATAATTCATATATCATAATATATGTAAGATATAATAATTTAAAATCATTGCTAAATGTATTTAGCTGATTTAGCTGTTGATGTAAAATCAATGTTACACATCAAATAAAATAATTATATTTCTTACAATGGTCGCTTAAATATTATATAGTAGTTAAATTATTATATATTTATATAATAAAATTCAATAATTTAAAAATATAATTCAGTGTTTTTTTTTAATAAATTGCTTTGGCAACAAATAAAATGACAGTTATGAATAAATATTAATGTTATAAATAATCATTTATGGTAAAACATCGGGGAGTTTTCAATTTTTTATAACATTAAAAAAGCACTTAATGAAAAACAAGAAAGCACTAAAAATTCTAAAACTGAATAAAGTACCTATATAATATAAGTAACTAAAATAAGTATACATATTTAAAATGGATGAGAAGAAATCCCACGATATATTTAAATATGATTCCAACCAATTGGAACAAACGACTAACTGGATAGCTTCGGTTTGATTTGAATTGTATTTAGCTGAATTTTATGCTTTTTACCTTCCAAGCTGTGACTGATGCCGTAAAACAAATATATCAATAATCCTATAAACATAAAGAGTATATAAAATGTTAAGTAAACATTAGAATAAAGAAGAATATAATAACTTATTTTTATTAATAAGTAATTTTTGAAATAAAATCCTATATCAATTATAAACATTATATTGATTATAATATTTAAAACTAAGTACGAAATAAATACATACTAAGGTTATCCGTTTTTGCCAATTATAATTTATAATTATTACTATTATAACAATTATATAATTAACTATAGTAATGCAGTTATTCCCAATATTTATCGAGTTGCAGACATATTTTTTTATAATTTTCTACTTCAGATTTAATATGCAACATGCGCATCGATCAATTGTCCACATGTCATAAACATGTGTATTGATCACTAAAATATAATCATGAAAATTATTACGTAACAACAAATGTTTGGTACACATTTTTGAAAATTATGATAACTCTATAAGTGCTGATATCGTTCATAAGATTATCACCGAAAAATAAAAATTTTGAAAATCAAAAACACCGGGAAAATTGCTTCGCAGTATCATAGGTTTTGAATTTACTTGATTACTCAATAATTATAGGTTTCTGTATTAGATTTGTTGAATTTGAATTCAATGATAAATGATTAGACGCGAAAAATAATTCTAATCTGAGACGGCCTGTCAGCCTGGTATACTATTAAGTATATTTTATATATATATAGGTAATAGTTATAATATTTAGGTATACTTCTACATTATAGTAATTAATTTTACTGTTAGAAATACGGTTGGTTGAATTAATTGTTACCAAAAACATAGCATTTATTATATCATTAATAATTGTTAACTATATAAATATAAAAATTAAATGCTGTTGGACGTTTGTTGGTAATGCATCACTTGAAAACGACTGGACCGATTTGGATCTTTTTTTCTAATGTTTATAATATTCCAGATAAAATGTTAGTAAGTTGCCCGGAAAATTGGAAAAACTGAAAGTTCTTTTTTGACTAACTGGTCAACATAGAGCCTAAACTATTATAGCTATAAACTTGAAATTTTCATGGTCCCTTCATACCACCATGTAGGGGTGCACTAAGAAAGTGTTTTCCAAAATTGTCATTTAAAAGAGATTCTTACACAAAGATGTTGAAATTTAAGATGGAAATTGAAAATTGTTTATGTTTATAAATGATTTATAAATTAGTTACTCAGCAGATGAAGTAAAAGAATGTATTAAATCTTTACGTTTATAACTTTGAATAAAGAAGTTATATTTTAAAACAAATGTGAGAGTTTAATGTGTATTTGTAGTTTATATACTCAAAAATACTTAAAAGATTTTGTGAGTATTTTTAATTGTTCTTAGAGATATCAGGGAAGTTTAGAGGTGTAGTTTAAACCATGTTCGATTTATATAAGTGTTATATCCAATCCGCCAAAGGTGAATTTTCCATCTCAGTCGAATTAACATAGCGAGGCACCTACACGGACGACGATTTACCTATAAACTAAGGTACACTAAATCCAAAATACACTTATATAGGTTGTGCTATATTTTATATTTTTTAATTTTTTCTCCATTTGTAAAACTAAAAATGTGTGTTGGTTTATCCAAAGTCAATTGACTCGAAAACTACTGGATCTTTTTCAATAAAAGTTGTATCAATAGATTCCGTGAAACTTGGAGGGTGTGTATAGCTTATTTTTCAACCCTCATAGATACGTCACAAAGGATAATTCACAAAAAATAATGTTTTTTTTGTTTATTTAAATGTTTGCCATTAGTTACATAATATTATATTACTATTATAGTACTGCAAAAAAAAATATAAATAGTAGAAATATTTCATGATATACCTACATTTTTAACAAGAAATCTTTAACACAGGCAACGCCAGGCGGGACAACTAGTATAATAATATATGTTTATATCATAATATATTATTGTTATTGACTTTTGAATCAATATTGACTTACTGTAGAATGGTATGAATAAGTTTGCGGTTTAATTATACTAAAATACCTCAAAATTAAATTGTTTATATTAAAACATAATAATCAACGTAAGAGTTTCAAATCTCCATGAAAAATACTTATGAATTGAGAGAAAATAACTAAAAATCGTTATTTTTAATTTAAATATCTAATGTCATCAAAATTTTATCTTCAAATGTCCCCAAAAAATTGTGCTTAAATATTTTTAAAATTTTTGGGATCCAGTACTACCTATGAGGAATTTCGTATTACATTTTCAATCTTAAGCTATAAGCTTATTTTTTCGTGATTTTCATGAATTTTGTCAAAATGTCAACTTTAAACGCTTATGAGAAAAAAACGTGACTATGTATTTTTAATATTTTAAAATTCCTATTAAAACAACTAATATAAAATCTAGTATAATATTTTCTACCTTTTTTACCCCAATACCAAAACTGTATTATACATTCAGACATAAATCGATAAAAATTATAATAAGCTGAAAATTTAAAACAGACACAAAGTTTTGCTTTTTTAGAGATACATTTGTTGCATCGAGTATTTTAATAAAGTGTACCAATTCAATCATCAATATTTTCAGCGAAAGCAAATAAATTATCATACTAGGTATTTATGTAAATAATATTAATTAGAACTGTCATCCTTTGTATGTAAATTTCCAATGAGGCCCATACCACCCCAACTATGGACTAAATGTATTGCCAAACATAAAAATAATCAGAATCTAAAACTAGCCACACTCATCATAATCTATAGTTAACGGGAAATTTACTCTATGAAAACATGCAATAGGTATTTCGCTTTTTCACGAATTTCGCGCACAAATGTATATATATATATAGATAAAAATATATGAACTTACCACATATGAGCCACACGATGAATCTTATCCAAGTTTTGTACTCGAGTTCCATCATCAAATAAACGTTTAGTACAATGCTCATGCACGGTATGATGGGAACCATGGGTACCTAAAAATTTCCAAAAAACATTCAAATTATTTTTAATTTTTTTTGTTTTTTCTCATCTTGAAAACACTTTTAATCAAATATAATTTATTTGTGCGTAGTTATAATAATTTTCTAGAAGAAAAATCACCGCCATTAAACAATATTCTTAAAACTAAATTTGAAAACCCGTATACAATGCTTTTTACTTTTTCATCAAATATACTCATACCTTAAACGGCAGATCTTCGTCGGCTTTCGGAAGTCTGCTCAGCATAAACAACGTGACCAACAACACCAAAAGTGATATTACGTTTATAATCATCAGTGCGTTCCTAGTGTTTCCATGATGTGATTCCATATTCGCTAAGCTTATTCCAAACACAAACGTACACACACCTATATTAAAATATAGTTTTGAAATTTAGTGTGACCATAATTTAGCTGTTCTCAAAATGAAATATACTTTAAAAAAAAATACGATTAAGAATTACCGATACCTAATCACAATGCTAATTAATTTTACTTTTATATAATACTATTATTTAATATTAAAATAACATTTATATTGCTTTTTAAATATATATATATTCTTATGTATTTAAAATATAAATTAATTCAATTAATAGAAGTCAATGCTTTAATAATTGTATCAATTTGATAACTAAAATCATGGACCATGCTGTTCCACAGCTTACGATTATAGTTAGAGCGGGTACCGTATTTCTGTAAGAGTTATTCGCAGTTTATTATAAACTACTTATTTTAAAGCGGTACAATGTTTCCTGTCAGTTTGTTACTTATCGTTGTATCGACTTAAGTATTTTTATAAAGTTATTGCTTTTTACATATTAATTTATAACAAGTAATGTGGTAATATCGTTAATTTTTTCTGTTTGTATTATTACAATACACGTAGGTAGCAACATTTAGGTAATAATTTTCGAACTTTAGATATTATCACCGTATCAAGACTATAATATTTTCATCTATAAAAATAATTTTTAGGAAACCTATATAGGTTAACCACTTATCAAAATAATTTTAGTCCTCATGCATTTAATGGCAGATAAATCGATTTTAGCTTTAATATATATTGCAACTATTATATTTGTAATTTAAGATATATTGTACAATTAAATTATTACAATCGTACATTGTTTCGTAGCGTATACGAGTTGTTAATTATTAGTACTATATGCCACATCTGCGTGCAGTGTTTGAATTGAATCGTAATGGAACAGCGATATTAAAAATTTAAAAATAAATGCACTTTGTTAAAAAGAAAAGAATGTTCCTATTACATACTTGACTTAAACTGAGTATTATAATCAAATATTAAATACCAGTAGTATAGCAAGAAATCATTGTAGTTTACATTGAGGACTGGGCAATTCTATAATATAATACAGGCATGTGTAATTTCGTCTAGACTGCCCGTCAAAAATAAAATAATGCAAACTCGTAGAACTGAAATAATAACCATTCGGCTGGAAAAAAAATTGTTTATTCTTTCATCGGCGGCAAAATTGCATCACCCCCCTTGGCCGGTCGATATGCCATGAATGAAATGATGCAATCGTAACGGTCGGTATCATCAGACAAGTAGTACCCTAAGCGTAGCTGTAGTGCGTATTAAACTACAAAACGCTTAAACCACAATACCCACAAATATTCACTTTAAGATACCTGTGGTAGGCACTATTTTTGACTTGTCGTAGTCTTGGTTAAACATTTAAAAAAATAATTCTTTAAAAGCTAAGTAACTAACACTAAAGTACTTCATTGTTTTGTAGTTGATAATGTAAATATACTTGAAGTTTTTTTCTTTACCTAATTTCCTTTTGATGCAATATTTGAATACTCGATAGTTGATATTAATTAATTATAAATTTACAAAATCAAGATATCATAATACAATTCAAATATTTGTTGCAAATATATTTTAGTCATTTAAAAACTTCCCAAAGTTTATTCGAGTTAAATCACTTATAGGAACATATAATTTTATATTATTGAGTAAAGCTATTTATTTAAAGTGTAATGTTATACATTTTTGAAAATAAAGTCGTTTTTTCTATTAGATAATTATTAAACCATATTTGCAACCTGATAACCTGAAACCACGCACTCTTAAAAAAACGACAGTCAAATATATAAAATAAAAATAAAACACAAAATGATAAAACGAATAACGCCCAGATCAAAATTAAAAAAAAAGTATTGGTCACAGACAAATAATTAAAATTTATGGGATTCAATTAGAATTTAATGATAATACAATTACTACGATCTGCTTGATCTTTTACTCGGTATTTGTTGCACAATTATAGTTATATTATAATATTATATATTATACACAATTATATTTCATAAAAAATAGCGTTTAATTTATTATATTAAACGATATTTATAAAATAAATGATATACAAAATTATGTTACGATATAAATTAAATAGAAAGCAAGTTTGTAGAAGATAATTAATATACGTAAAATTGACCATCCGACTTTGTCTCTAATAGACCAGAAATAAACCGTGTAAAATTTGCCGAAAAAAAATTATATTGATTTGCAAGAAACCAATTTCCAATTATTTTTAAATTATTTCCAAAATACTAACATTTTTTCAAATTAAATGGATAAAATTGGTGGCAAACTTCACGAGCATAATAAATATAATAAAATATAATCACCTATTGAAATCTAAAAATATTGTCCTCATAAAAAATATGTATTAAATATTTTTTATTTTATAAATATAAATAATCAAAATTTTAAACAGAAATAGGTCTTAAATTTTATAGCGGATATCTGTGCGGGTTTCCTTATTTGAACAAAAAAAATATTAATTTAACTTATAACTTGTATATCTCTACACATATATTTGGAAGAAAAAACCATCTACCGACATCATTCTTTTCGAATGTTAAAAATAGGATCTGTTATTTTGTCCTATATACATTATATTTTATTATCTATGAATATTCGGCTAGTGAGTAATCTTTTAATTTCCGAGTGAAGCAAAGAATGTATTGATTTTACAATGATCTATTTTTTTTGTCTGTATATACGATAAGTTGTCGAACTAATGTTTATATAGTTACGCATTTTCTATACACAAGAAAATGTTCTAATATTTTTTGACTATTTTGACGTTGTTTATAGGCAAAATACATTTTTTGGCTTTTTTATTTATTATTGTCAATAAAAACTTTTTCAATCTGTCAAAATGCTTAAAAAATACAAAGTTCCTTATAAATTTTATTATAGTAGTTCAAAAATATTAATATATGTAAGTACAATTTTTTTTATAAACATATAAAATTTAAATTTTTACCAAAATTCATCAAAATATAGTACATTTGCAAAATTTTTTTTAAGCATTTAAAAATCAATTTTTTTTCAAAATTCATCAAAATCTTGAATATTTGAAAATTATTTTGTGGTTAAAAATGTATAAAATGTTCAGTTTTTTTAGCTAAGGATTAAAAATTTATAAAAAGGTTTCTCGTAAGTAGTTAATGTTGTAACCAATAAATCTTAAGAGTATATTTGCGTGGTTGATTTTTAAAGATATTTTAATTATTAAATCAGGACAAAATAAGATTTTTTTTAAAGAGATACACAATCTGTATCTTATTGGTACAATAAGAATATGTGCTATTTTACAGTGACATTGAAATACTAGTTAGATAAAGTTACCTAGTAGTGACATTTCCTGTGAAATTCAATTAGATATTTAAATGAAGAATAACGACGTTTATTATTTCGTTGTAAATAAAAATATTTTTTGAGTGCTTGAAACTTTTAAAGTTTATTGCTTATTGTATACACATAATGGCATTTTTAAATGTAATGATTTTGGCAAAAATTAATTCAATCTATTGTATTACTATAATATTTATATTATTAATATCAATAATACCATCAAATATACTTAATAATATATAAGCTGACAGTCCGTCTTTGTTCAGAACCGTTTTTCGTATACAATGATTTTATATCATTGAATTCAAATTTAACAATTCCATTACAGTAACCTTACTCGATATACATTGTACAGTTAATCGGTACCCATTTGACAACATTTTTTTAGTATTTAATTTAACTAATTGTAGTATAAAAACAAAATCTAGTAGATAGATACGGTAAATGGAAGGTGCACTTATTTTGATACCACGATATAATAATAATATATTGTACATACTAAATATAAATATCAACGCTCTTGAAACGTATTGAGTGTCGGAGTTTGGTACTTTTGCGTTCGACAAATTCAACCATGTGAAAACCGTGATTGCTTTCGACTTGGATACGTCGTTTTGGATTGACGGACTGTTGTCGGTGTATCTGTTAAACGGCAATGCAATAAAAAATTATTTTCGTTTAACCCTTTTACCCTTAAAAAACTACATGCAGGTGCCGGTGTAGCGGGAGAATAATACCCCGGGATATTCATACATCCCGTGGGTATGAATTTCTTAGGTTTTTCTTACATCCATGGAGGTATTATTATCCTAGGATGTTTGTACCTCTAGTATATATTTTTTTTAAGGGGAGGGGATATAAATATTCTAGGACAGCGGTTCTCAACCTTTCTATAGTCGCGTACCACCTACATAATTTGAAATTTTTTACGTACCACCTGACCATTTTTTGCTTTTTTTTTTGCTTATTAATAATGTATACGTTTATGTTATATGTATGTATAGGATTTTATTTCATTAGGCATTACAAAATGAGATAATATAAAATAAATATATATATAATAAAGTATTCAATCGAGTATTTAATGCACAGAAAGAAAAAAACTTAAAAATATAAAAAAAATTAAATATGTAAAATTATTATAATTATTATGGTTTACTTTTTACTTCAATGAGACGATTGATGTTGTTTTGAAAGGACGATGACGTCAATATCGGACTCCAAATTGGTAACTTTAAGTCTTAAATCATTTTCTACGTTTAATCTACTTCTATATTTATTTTTTGTGTACAATAAGTGAGAAAATGTAATTTCGCACAGATATTTTGATACAAAAGGGATTAGAAACTGTAAAGCTTATATGGACAATGCCGAGTATTTTTGTTTCACGTCCAGCCAAAAATTAGTGATATTTTTAGTTTTGAAAGCGGTTTTTAGGGTAGAGTCACTGGTTAAGTTAATAAATAATTCTTTTGCTAAAATACAATCTGGAGTGTTTTTAATATAATCATCTTCAAAAGGGTTTATGATCCTATTCATTTCTAAGTTATCCTCTGGAAAATATCGTAAAATATTAGATTTTAGTAATTGTAGGTGTTCCGAAATGTCTGTAATTATATTTGAATTTGGCTGAATTTCGTTATTTTTCCAAAATGTGTTTAGTGTCTCGAATGCTAAAAGTTCATTCGACTTCCACACCATCAAATAAACATTAAATAAACCAAATAATATTTAATGTTAATAATAATTCGTTCCAATTTTTTTTATAAAGGAAGATTTTCTTCGCGTACCACCTATGAGCTCTCCGCGTACTACAGGTTGAGAACCGCTGTTCTAGGACATTTGTACCGGAGGTACTATAAGTACTATTAACCTAGGAAAATCATACCCCGGTGAGTAATATTTTCTGGAGGTACGTTTTCCAGTCACACCGGTTATCTAAAAGACCTCAGACTAACCGCAATATCAACACGCATATACAAACGATTGTGTAAGCCTGGAGTGTGCCAATGGATGCCATGTCAATGAGCTGCTCAAGATTGAATATAGCTGACAAAGCACCTGAGATAACAACGAATATAGGTGATATAGTACATAGGTTGTACAAAAATATGATTATTGGCAGGTCAATCGACAACTAAAACAAGTATTCGCGACTCATAAATATTACCTGCGAAAACTCCGCAAATAATAGTGGATATCAGAGGAGTCTTGGTTGTAGCGTTGATATTCGATAAGAACTTGAAAAGTAGACCGTCGCTGGCCATCGCGTACAAGATGCGAGGCAGTGGAAATATTGCACCCAAAAGACTGTGCAACGATAAGTAACGTATATAATGATACAAATCAATAAAAAAATTAATATATTAGCTATTAAAGTGACAACACTGTGATACGTTGTCGTGGAGGCGGACATACCTCGTGCATAGTGCGAATATCGCACCACCTGAGACTATAATCTTGACCGTCGGCATTCCCAAATTTTCGTAGAGGGCCGGAAGTGGTGCATCCGGATCCTGAAAAATGGTACAAGTACGTATAGTTGACATATTAAAGAACATAATAAGAAGTACGTCTTCCCACCATAGAATTTTCGACATTTTTTTCCCGAATATTCAGTACTTACGTAATTAATTTGAATTTGTTTTTCTTCACTCGGAATTTGTTGAAATCAAAACATCAGTTTTCCGGCCAATCTAATTCCGAGTTCAGGCAAACAAATTCAAACTAATTGCGTACATATACTAAATATTCGCAAAAAAAATTGGGAAAAGTACAAATAGCACCCGAGTGTGTGGGAGAACCGAGCAACGCGTGCATACCGTTTGTGGGCAAATTTTTTTTTTATACAATCAGTGGCTAACACAAAAATATTCAGAAAGCGTACCTGCAAATAGTATGGCCACATGAGTGTCAAAACGGTGGCCACACCGCAATAAGCGATTGTGCTCAGGAACAGAGATGCGACGATTGCCATCGGTATGTCTCTTTTGGGATTTTTCGTTTCTTCGCCTTTCGGTATATGAATTTAAAAAAAAAATTCAGTCATATACGAATTATTATTATTGTGATATTAGTTGTGATGATACTCACCAGTCGTAGCGATCGAATCGAAACCGATGAATCCGTAGAAACATTTCGCAGCTCCCGCTGCTACGCCGACCCACCCGAATGGTAAGAACCCGCCTTCGCCGCCCTTTACTTCGGGTGGTATTTCACTTTTCGGAATAGACCAGTTTGAGTAATTGGCTGAAATTGATGGTATCGTTGTCGTTATCATTTTGTCGTAATAAAAATGTTAGCATACTACGCGTTTGGGTCGAAATTTTGATTACAATACTCACCTTTGTAAAATCCGGTGACAATCACGGTGCAAACGGTTATCAGATTTAGTGCGGTAAATATATTGTTGGTAAACGACGATTCGCGAACACCCCAAGCCACCAACACTAGATATATGAAAATAATGTAAAACGATTAAATCAGGTAGGTTTTGTTGAAAAATATATTTTGTTTTTATATAAATAATAATTATTTTAATAATGTATCATTAAATATTAGAAATGTACCGATTTTCATTACAAAAACGCGTGTAAAAATTTTGAAATCATTTAATCTATAATATGACAACATATTTAACAAGACGTCGTATCTATTAAAATAATGTTAGACAATATTCTAGAAATTTGGAAAAATAAATATTGACCTGTAATAGTGCATCATAAATAACATATATATTATTAAAGATTGAAAGCAATTGGTAAGATAAATATCTCATCGCTAAAAATTATTGTAATTTCTATTTAAATGGTTAATATAAATAGAAAACTAAATTGGTTATAGATTATCTATGTTTTACATAATTATTAGTACATTCGAAATAATAATTTATCGTTTGAGTAATCATAGATAAATAGTACTTTAAATATTTGTATATTTACAGGGTGATTCAAAACTTATGATGTTACAGCTATTTTATCATATAAATATTCAAAATACAGAAAAATGTATAATACGAATGTGTTTTGATTTGGAGACACCTAAAATGATTTGTAGATTTTATAATTTTTACAAGATATTAGGGTATTTTAGGGGGTCAACATTAGAAACTTAAATGAGAACCTATACTTTTTTTACAAATATAATAATATGAAGACATTTTTTCAATACATTTTAGTGCTTGAACAACATTAATTAATGCGAAACTATATGCTTGAGAGATATTTAAAGTTTTTATACATTTCTAAATTTGACCACAAAAAATCCTCTAAAATATTATAAAAAATTTTAAAATGTACAAATCATTTTAGATGTTTCTAACTTAAAAAACTTTTGTATCATATTGTATATATATGTGTGTGTGTGTGTGTGTGTGTGTGTGTATGTGTGTGTGTGTGTACTATGTATTGCAAGTATTTAATGTAATTATTTATAATTTGTAATTTGTATATTGAATACTTGAAGAAAAATGTCATGGTTTAAATTTAAAACTTAAAGACTATAATTATTTTAAAACAATAAATATCAGGATTTAATTACAAAATTATATTTTGTTATCTTGGATTTTGAGTGATATAATATTGATAAGCACTCAAATCAAAACATTTTTTAGCTGTTTCTCGATAGTCGAAAAGTTCATCTTCGTTGTGGCTAATATACTGTTATATTGTTATATCGGCCGTGCAAATTACAACATGGTTTTAAAAATTGTTCAAACTATTTCTACTAATCTATCATAATGATAAAAGTGCAGAACTCATAAAATATTTTCATGTTTAAACCTTACATGCATTGTCAGTAGTAATGCGTCTCCCAATATTCGACGTCGATATTAGACAATTATTATTATTAACTGTCGTTGAATGTGAACACAGATTACATTTGAGAATTTAACTCGTCGTATTACATCCATTAATATACCATTAAATTAAAGACGATTTAATTGTTTTAATAGTTATTATACACACGATAATCATCCAGATGCAGTTTGGCAGACGAACAAATTGATAATTTTATGGCGTCCCCGTTCGAACGAGACCGTTGCACTGAATAAAAAATACGTGTCTGCTACAATGTTCGTAGACGATCGATTCTTTCCAACTGATTTTACGCATTGTTCCCATGATTATAATATTAAACCCACATACACGTGTCTTAGGACCCAATAAAACAAAATGGGTATGCGATCTGGAGAACCTGCAGAGGGTTCTACTCACCCACGTATTACAACGGTTATCGACTGTCACGTCATGGCGTGACCATGAACACGGTCGTGGTAAAAACGTAGTGATCCTCCCCCGACGCGCCGGCTGAATACCGAATAGAGCACTATAACATTATTTTACCCTAATAAAAACTGTTACGCCATGACAGTCTAAAACAGTCTAAAACAATTAAAAAATGTCATTCTATCTGTAGACTATACACAATGTCCTGCTAATATTAATATATTATGAGCAAATAATATATTAATTGCTCCAAAATTACTTATTCACCTGCGTGAGAAATTTATCGATTGCGCCGAACTTGTTTGTTTTATAATTATTAGGTCGGTTCACAAATTATTATATTATTGTTAAACAGTCAAACCAAAATTTGTATTTAATTCATAACAAAATAACGTTTAACATCCAAACCGTAACACATAATATACTAAATTTATTCCAGGCCGGATAGCGTCCGGAATGATATCGTAATCTACAATATTTTGTTTATAAAATTGGAAATATCTAAAATAGTAAAAGCACAATTAGTGTTATCAATCATAATTTTAAATTATTCGATTCTATATGTTATCGCGTTCAAATACTAATACCAGATTTACTCGACATTTATTAGCTACTGTAGTGTAACCTAGTGCGCGTTTTATTCTACCTACGCCGTGTAAAAATAAATTTTGAAATTGTAATTAGTGAAGGGAAAAATCAAACTACATTATACGAAAATTGTAAGGTTTCTAATAAATTATATTATGTTTAATAGGTACTTAAATTCTTGTAAAAGGCAATGTGTCAATAGAAAGTGTACCACAAAAATGGATAATGTATATTGATCGTAAGTCGTAATATATGAAAGTGTACAAACATATTATTGTTAAACTATTGTATATTTAAATATTTTATATTTTATAGTTTTTTTTACCATACCATATATATTTAGGTTTTTCCATTGTGGGCGACAATATTTGACGATTGTTTAAAGCAAAAAAGTATTTGAGTTATATTACTGTTTTGGTTACCTATATACTACATTGTATTATAATCCGGCAAAATCAAAATATAGGTACAAACGTACGGCGGAATTGATATTAAAACGGTGGAAACGAGGAAGACCTCCCAAATTCTCTTTTTAGTTTAACAATCGCACGATCTCAGTGCAAAATAATATATTATAGGTTAGCATTACGTCGTTATAATTGTGTCGTCTCTTTCGTCGCCTAAGTGAATTTCGTTACGTAACTATCTGCGGGTAACGAGTTACCTACCATAATATTACTTTATTTTTTTTTTCACTTGAAACATCAATTTTTTGAGTTTAATCTTTTTTTTTTTTTGTGCAATATTCATTTTGAACACTGTGATAATATTTTACATCATACACTTATGTCGTAATTAAATAAACACTTACCGATACGCGTATTGTATGCAGACATAATAACAATAATATTATATTACTTACGCGCGATCACGACGATCACGACAAATGACGCCAAGTCAGGATAATCGGCCAAGAAGCCGACGTGTATGGGAAAATATTCGGTCATGTATCTCCTCTGCGGGCCGCCCAGCAGAGAATCACAGTAATTACTCATGGCCTTGGCCACGGAAGCGGTTCCTGCAAACGACCAATAATAAAAAACCGATAAGACGATACGAATGAACGGGGCTGGTCGAAAATCGATACGGTAATTATAATATTATTGTGTCGAAACTCACACAAAGCCCAAACGCCCGAGAGTAATAATAATATGATATTATTACATATGCGATGCATCATAAAATTATTATTATAAATCGACAATATTTTATTGTTATCTGTCGCTCGATTTTAGCGATTCCCGAGACTGTCGGTAAAATTGTCATATGAGTTGCATATCCATCAACCCGTGCCAAATGCACAATAATAATCAACAATTATTGTTTATATTTATAATAATATAAGTTATGAAAAGCGTAGTTATCTCTGCGGTCTCATATGCATACAACATGAATAGTTTTATGTTTGCGATAATTCACATTACTCTGTTATTAAAGGTGAATTTATTTGTTATAAAACTTAATGTAAGATAATTACCAAGGGAATTTCGGAGGCTTTTATTGATATTTTGTTTACAAGAAACCATACGAAATATGAGAGCAAAAACCGCTGTTCTTTTTCCGAAAGAACTCATGAATCGCAAAACAACAAAATTCTGCATGACATGTGTTAAATTAATTGCCATGGTCGAAGTGCGTGTCATTGGAGTATGTATCGATTGCTATGCTAAATAAACTAAATATTATGTAAAAATATATTTGTATTTTACAATTTTTTTTCACAAGTTTTTAATCATTTTTTAATAATTAATATAAATAGTCATGGCTTTCATAATATTAAAATTTTGTTTTATAAAAATGATCTAAATAAAACTTGGAAACGAATTATTTACATCTAGGTTTGTTTTAATTTGTTTACTTATATAATAAATATAAGAAACAAGACTTGGAAAAAATACCCCATGCGATGAGAAAGGTAACGATGGGTTATAGCAAGTCCTGATAGTTTTAAAATTAACAAAAAAAAAATAACAGCTTTAAAATAACTTGTTAACTTGCATCGTAATTAAAATATCAATATAAAAGCCTCAGAGATGCCCAGGATGATAGATAATATAGTCTTACTTTCAAATTGTATAAAAGATAAATTCATCATACATATAGTTTTAAAATAACACGTCAGTAAAATCGATTATAATAATTGTGAACGTAAAATTTGAGTATGTTGTATGTTTGTAAGCGGCTGCGAAGTCCTCTCGATAATAATAAACTTTAATAATAATTTTTGTCGTCGTCGTTATTATTTTTACTCTCCGTTATATCGGCTCGAATGCAATATATCAGCAGATAAGTACTATTGTGACGATAAATATTACCGATGAGATGTTCGATGAGTAGATTCCAACCGATGACAAAAGCCGTGAACTCGCCGACTGCCACGTAACTATAGATGTACGCAGATCCAGCTTTGGGTACTCGGCCGGCGAACTCGGCGTAACACAGTCCTGGAAAACAGTTTGTGTAAAATGTTTTAAATTGACTGTTTAATTTTATTTCATTTTTTCATTACAAATCAGTGAATTTGCGGTTATTATGTATTATATTGTGTTTTTGATGAAAAAAAAAAATGTCGTTAAGTTTAAAATCAATTATTAGGTATAATATAGTATTATATTTCTTATAACACGACAATTGAATGAAAATTATATTTTTACTGTTATCATTTTTTTTTCAATTTTGTTGTGTTTTAATGGCTTTTAAATTATAATATATTATTACCTACTAAAAACTGAATGTTATCAAAAACCTATACGTAAATATACCGTTAAATGAAAGCTGTATCATCATAATAAGAAAATCATCCTGATTATAGTGGTGCAACGATTTCGTGCACGTCTGATAAATGTGTTGACAATTATTGAACAACTTTTAACGTAATAAGTAATAACATTTAACGCAGTTTAACTTTATTTTTGACAGCAAGAGAGTTTTAAGCTTTTATGCTGCTTAACCACGGGCAGTGTAAAACAAAAAAAACTCCAACCAAGCAAATGTCCATCTTCGCTCACATACATACCAGGACATTTCATTAACAGTTATAATATACTAAATTAATGTCAACACAAATGGTCAATACCTCACACTAAGCTTAACGAAATTAAATCTAACATTCTCCCGTGGCCAGCCATTTCACTACCCAGACGTCAAGAAGTAATCCTTAATAGAATCCGAACACGCCTTACACGGTCGGCCCATAAACATTTAATGACCAGAACGGATCCCGAATTATGCACCCCGTGTGGTGAAATACCCACGGTAAAATATATAATTTGTTTCTTTTTGGGATACAGTGACATCAGAACGAACCACAAAAAATAACTAACTTTAAGTTTATAAACAAGATGGCGTAATAAAAAAAATCGAAGTTTCGCCGTTAATGAGTTTTTGATTTAAGCCGACGATATATTTTATTAAATGGGTGGTGCCACTTCCTGGTATGATATTCCTGTATGGAATTATTATCGTACCGCGGGAGGTGAGTCATTGTTCTGGGAGAATCTCATCCCTTCTGTAAAATTATCTTGAAGAGGGGTGAGGGAGAGAGAGAGCGAGATTTAAATTATACATCATTCGGGGATGAGATATTAATTTGACACTCTGTGCATCACCGATTTAAAAATTAATTCCACTGAAATCGTCCATACCGGAAAACGCAGACACCACTGCGGCGATGGCGAAGGACAGGACTACGGCTGGGCCGGCGATCGATTTGGCCACTGCGCCGGCCAAAACGTATACACCGCACCCCAATGTGGATCCAGTGCCCAATGCAGTCAAGTCGAAGAAGGTCAACACCCTGTTGAGTTTTTCTTTGCTCGGATCCTCCGAATCGGTCTTTTTCCTCGTCAACGCCCATGCCAATGAATCCGTCTGTTGGACACATAATAATATAATATCAAAACGGTATCAGACCTACGACATAACGTTACCTATATAGATAACTATGAGTATATTATTTTACCAGGCCATTTGTATTCTTAAGCAAATACGATTGAAACGAGATGATAAATTACCGAAAACATCACATATTATTACTATTTAATAATAGACTAAAAAATGGTGGTTTTGAAGGGAAGGGATAATGGATCGTCTTCTGAAGTTTAACCTTGGTTTTTGTTGTAATTTATTGTTATAGTAAACATTTTTAATCAACGTTAAATAAAAAAAAACATAATATTATACTGTTCAATAAAAAAAAAAATTCAAATTTTTTTTATGTGAGAAGGAGCCCTCTGTGTCTATAAGAGGAGTTGTATATGTAATTTTAATATCTCTGAGTGTCAGTCAGTACTTATCCAGTACTTTTTTTATGAAAATATTTCATAATTATTATTATTATGAATATAAGTATAATATTTCGTATGTGAAATTAATCACAATATTTATTATTATAATGTATAATCGATTTTGAGTTATATTTATTCGTATTGTAACGTGTTATTGCGTGTATTGCGCTTGTGAATTTTAATTAATATACGTACATAAAAACTAGATATTATTTTCAGGAGGAATTCGTACATACTGTATAATAATTACGTATAATTTAACAGGACAGAATATTTTATTTTTTGCTCGATTTGAATTACATATAATAATAATAATGATGAAAAAAACCCATAAAATGATAGACGCAGCGAGGACATGACGATTATAAAGAGCCGAACCGGTTGTAATGATAGAATTGTGAAATTGAGTATAAATAATATATTATGGTAATTAGTATTAACTGATATAAATGTGATTATATACGCATCGTTGGGAGGCGTAAAAGTAACAAAATTCTAGAGAAAATATAACATTTTAATGCTCGTAAACTTATTGTACAACAATTATAGTTGTAGATAAGAATAATGTTTACCAAAAATAACTAAAAGCCACTAAACTTCAATACCTGTGATTTTTGTAATAAGTAATTTTTCCTGTTATTGATGCACACATTAAACGCATATTATTTAAAATGTATGACATTTTTGAGAAGTTTAACGCGAAGCATAAATCATATGTATTATTTATGTTCACTTGACATAAAGTACAACTTATTTGGCATATTTTATAAGAAAATTTGGTTTTAACAATTTTGACTCTTAAGACAGCCGTTATTATAATAATAATTATACTTTAATATCTATACGCGTAAACTTTAACAAATTGTATAAAAATAAGAATTAATACTCAAACGGGAAAACTTTTATGATTCTTTGAACACCTTGATATGTGATTCAATTTTAATTTTTCATAATTCTTTATAATTTTGCACCTATAAAGTAATGTATATAGTATATATGAAATAAATAATAACTACATAGTAACAAAAATATTTTAAAAAGAAATGAATTTTTTTATATTTTATTTATTATTGATTAATCACAAACATTATATTAGTAGTGGTACTACTAATTTGATTATTTTTACTGTTTTACTGCTTACTTAAGTCTTATATTTGTATATTTCTGAAGCTTATCTAACATTATAGATCCGTTTACTATTATGCTATTATAGCGTCGTAAGATCATTTACAATGTATAGCAACTTCAACACGTTATATAAGTATTTTTTTTAAACTCATATTATGATCTGACGCATATAAAATTGTTGACAAATAATAATTTTTAGGTAATATGCATTCAACTTTAGTAGATACGAATGATAAACAAAATTATATAGCTAATTTTAAATATTTATTAAAATAAAAAATGTTTGTACACAATTTAAAATTGTAAAATCAAAAATTAGGTGGACCGTAAACAATGGAATAACTGTATATATATATAAACGTGACTCACTGACTGATGTATCAACGCACAGTTCAAACTACTAGACCGATCGGACTGAAATTTGACATGCAAATAGCTATTTTAACATAAGCATCCGTTAATAAAAAATGTTTGAAAATTCACATAGTCTTACTTCCCCAAAAATTCCATTAGCTTCCACTATTTATTTTTAATTTAAAATGAAACTATAAAAAAAAACTATCTAGTAAGTAACCACTCTCCTGTATAGTAGTTGTAATAAAAAAGTTAAATTTAAATTTGAATCCAATGATAAACCATTGTATATCATGAAAAACGGTTCCCAGTGAATACGATCTCACTATTTGATAACCAAAGTTATAACTGCAGTTATTTTATTAATATCAATATTTTAACATATTTTCATTTTTTTTTTTTTTTAGTTTTTCTCGATTATTGTAAAAAAATAAGTATTAAGTATTTTCATTTTTAGCCTCCCAAATAAAAAAAGCACACATAAATATAAAATTAATATATTCTTTGCTCTGCTTAGAATCTAAAAATTATAACCTCCTTTTGTCTTTAGCATTGAATTTTAAAACAATTGTAATACTTTAAAAAAGTTTTCATTCAAAATAGCACACAATTTAATTAAGCCATACAAGTTCTTTCGAATCTAAAATACCTACAAAAAACATTTTTTATATTATAAACTTATAAAGCTATCAAAATCGGTTGAAAAACAAAACTTGACTATTGATAAGCTTATTAAAATGTACTTAATAGAATTATAATGTACTACATAACAACCACAATATGTATAAAATAAATGGTCTTGAAGTGTGCCTACAATGTCTTCAGGTTTATGGTTTTATTATTCAAATGGCTGCGTCAATTTATCACAGTTCACAATAAATGTGTTATATAATATTATAATAAAAAAATTATATCAATTATTGTTCTTGTGATATAACTCCAAAGTCTATAAAAATATAATTAATATTTCTGTAATATTATCAGGGCTATAAAAACTACCTATAGTATTAGTGCTTTACACGCAATAATAATTATAGCTGTATACAAGTTTCACGTGTGATATAAAAGCGCAATATCACAATCATAATAAAAAAAAAATAATAATAAATAAATATTTATACGAGTTTATGATATTATATGTGTGCATTGTCGCTGATGAGAATTGATTGTGTCACTCGATTCTTCGATTTGGGTATATTGTAATGATTATTATATTGAACGCAAATGCCTTCAAAAAACAAAACGGCACTTTAAGTCCAAAGGGGTGAATTGGATCCAATAAAATGTGTGGCACACAATGTATCACATATTTAGACTCATCCATAATATTTTATCTGATGGTGTTAGGTGTATGATTGTTGAGCACCACCAAAAAATCTAAACGCTACAGCGCTGCAGTGTAACTCATAAAGTTTAGGGTTTTATAGATGACAGCCACGTTTTATACAGTGTTTATACCACGAACGTGGTTATAATATAATTTGCCTACAATTTTAATAATTAATAATAATTATTTTATTATTAACATAATATTGTCGTCGAAATGGAGCTACGATTATGAGCATACCAGTAACAACCATCAATTGCAATCGACTAGAAAGTGTAGCAACAATAATTATTTCAAACAACAATAATAAATTATTGTAGTCACATAATCAGATATCAGTTATCGTTCATTACTGACTACTAATACATTGTCCAAATCCATATTTTTTCCCCGCGCACTATTATTATTTATTTTCATCAACTGCATATTATCTAGTACATTACTTTTCTAAATTATATTAGTGTGAGAACTTTATTTTTATCACAATACAGAAATATAAATAATATATGAATATATTATATTATAAGGATAACAAATTTGAAAAAGCCGTGTGTGATTTGATGTTATTTTCAAATTCAACGAAAACTTGTATTGTTCTTGGGAGAATTGCTGATAGTGAATGAAAGTTATGTAAACATTATCGTTCCTCTGCATCACCGCAATAATTAAGACCAATTCATGTCACCACGGCCGTAACAACAGAAAAGCTCGAAGAAAAATCATATCCCGCAGTGTTGTAATAATAATATAATAATAAGAATCAGCGGTTTGTTATCGTTTTACAGTCTATATATTCGTGGTTTGCTAAAAGAGACAGGCACGTTTGATTGACAATACAATAATATTGTTATATGTTTGAGTATAATATTATTATCACATGCGGCCTGTACTTCTTTTTTTAATAATATAAAGCTAGCTGGCGTCTCGTTAAATATATTTGTATTATTACGAGTTATCAATCGTCAACGGTTACAAGCGTAAACGGTGCTGCAGAATTCCCGTAGTATTATAATACCAGGTACCTAAATTATGATGGGACGCGACAAAACAATAATAATACAGCACATGCACAACGATTTGCTGCAGTATTTCAGAAAGCGAACTGAGATCGACGTTGGCGATTATATATTATTATAATAATAATAATTATCATCGAAACGATTTAGATTGTCGTAACGTAATCTCTGCGCGGCCTAAATTATGTTGCGTAACTGCACGTCATTATCAATTTCCGATAGGCACAAACAAAGTAATATAATATTATATTATATATTATAATGAGAAGACGTATTGTTAGTCGCGTGTGCTACAGGTATTGTTCTATCGTTGTGTCCCGCGTAGTACCTTCAACAGTCCTAATCATTATATTATTATAATATATTATTTTGTGAAACAGACGGCAAGCAATGCTGCTGCCGCCATCGACAAGGTTCCATCGACTTTTACTTTTTCTGAAACGTCGAAGCGAGTTTTCAAAACTTAAATATCAAAAATAAACTGTCAGAACAAAATATTATTCGCCGAGTACTGACATTTGTTTCGGACTGTTTACATTTTTCTGCTAGATTATCATCGTTTAGATTTGTAATACGTATTTTTTTTTTTTTAATAATAATTCTATTCAATTAAAAAACATAAGGAGTAAAAACGTTGCCTAATAAATAAATGAACAGTTGTTTATTACGAACCCCTCAATGTTATAATATTACATTATATATTTAAATAATTCCAAACAAATAAAAAGACATAAGTAGTATAATTATTGCTCAATAAATAAATAAACAATTTCACATTACGGATTCCTCAATGTAATATTATGTTATACGAATGCCAATGCATTAGTACAGTGAGAAAGAAGATTTAATCGTGTAACACGCTACGTTTAAGGTCAAAAGATATTTGTTGTCATTTTTAGTATGCTATATGTTTAACTACCTACGCAATACTAAATAAATATTAAAAATATATTATTTGCTATATGTAAACACTGTAAACACCAAACATAGTAGTAGGGCAATGTTACTGTGTTTAACCACTCTACACAGCCCAAAAAATTATTAATATATTTAACATAACAATTAAAAGTATATTAAAGCTTGATGCAAATGTTTTGAAAAAATAATCGTCAAATAAAATACTTTCGTTTTATTACCAAAAAAATAATATAACATTTAAATATTTATTTCAAGTTTTATTTTATTTGTGTAAATATATTGAATGAATAAAATATAATGTATATGTATGACCATACTCATACATTCGTTAAGTTTCAAAAATATAATTCATAATGATGAAATAGATTAATATTCTATATAAATATATAGAACTGTACAAAATACATTATAAGTAAGTACATATTACGTGTACATATTAAAATATTTAAATAAACAAACATCTAATTGACTAAATTATAGTGTATGAATAAAGTAATAATGTTTAAACTTTTAAAGTCAATAAGTCATAACATGTTATATTCCGGGCTGTATAAACAATTGCTAAACATTTAATGTATCGAAATTGAGCTGAGCTAATTGTTCGTTAAACATGGTTTAGCAGTCCATGATTAGTACATTAAATTTTTTAAAATTTTTTTTTTTATTAATCAACTTTTTATCAAATTCTACATTAAACATTCAACCATAATAAAATATTTCCTTAATAAATGTATGTTTAATACTTTTTTTTTAATTTCGGTTAATTTTAAGTTTTTTTATTGCTTAATTTATTTTTTAAATATGTGGAATAATAAGTAAATGTAGTGTATGAGATAAAATAAAAAAAAAATAAACAAAAAACGTGGTTCACAGATTGAAGAAACTTTAACCTCATATTTGAGGAACTTCTCAAATTAAATCATATAGTTTGAACCACAAGAAATTGATATATTTTTTTATATTTATTAACAAATTATATAATGGTTAATTTTTGCATTTTGACCACGTCAATAAATTGTATTCCTTACTCAAAAAAATTTGAAATATTTTAATTATGTTTGCCTAAATATATTAGAATCATTAAAATTGTATATGTATTTATAATTTGTGTTATAATAATAATAATCTAATAATAAACATTTAATTTCATCGAAGTTTATAAAAGTAAATTGTTAAGAAAATTGAACAGTTTTCATTATTCTTTCATGGACAAACAATATTCCGTGAACTTGAAGTTCTGTTTGTATGAATTATTTAAGAATTTCTAAATAATTTAAATAACAAATTTAGCAAATACGCGTATATTGTCTTTGAATACATTGTTTGCGTCTATAGGTTTAGCAAATTAAACATAATACATGTTCCTGGTTTTCAAAATTATTTGTATTTTAACTTTTAAACTCTGATCGCTTATTAGTGTCGCTTGTCGCAAATATAAATCGATTATTTTCGGATGACATTTTGTGGTGGAAAACGAATGACTTACCGATTTGTACCAAGGATCGTCCATCGTAAAGTATTATACTATATCAGTATAGCACGAGTGGTGACCGTTGTACGCGGTGACGGCCAAGACAAAAAAAAAATAAGATAAAAAAGATTGAAACTTTAACGCGTACGTTTATTAGATGACATGTATATATATATATATATATATATATATATTTTATTGTATCGAAATATGGAAAAAAAAACAAAATATCGTACGCAATGCAGTTATTATACGTGGCGATCGAGCATGTATCAGTATCATGTACTGAGCACACCAATAAATTTATAAAACGCCGACAGCAACAGTAGCAACAGCAACAACGCGTCAAAATAATATTTATAATACTGCGACGACCGTGACGATATAACGCGTGCGAGTTATATTGTACGATATTTTAATATTACGATCGTTACATACGCGAATTGTTTTAATAATAATGATATTATGGTACAAGTAAATATGTATTAAATTATTGAGTGGTGCGGCGAACGGACTCGCGGTGTACTGCCGACGAAACTCGAGCGGTGTCTGAGCTCGATCTTCGACCTGACAGTACTCTTTAAGCGGCTCACCGGTAAAGGAGGGAAAATAATACTAAAATAATTATAATAACAATAATAACAACCGTGGTATAGGTAATAGTTGTGGAAGAAGGTATCGCCGCCGTCGAGCGATTCGCTGAAGAACGTTCGGTAATTTTCGTATTGTTCGACTGCCGCCGCTCGTGGCCTCGGAAACTTCCGTTTTTTTTTATTTTTTACGCACTTAATACTTGCATAGGTATTATGAGATAATACGATATATGCATGCATGTAGTATAGTTCGTGGAACGGCGTGCCTGATCTGATAGGTTAAAAAAAACAACAAAAACGAACGAAAACACCTTATAAATAAATAAATTTAAATTTTATTCGCTCGAAATTGAACACTTGCGGTGTTTTAATAACATTACATTATTATTATTGCATTTATTGAGGTAGTAATAGGTAATATAATGAAATGACTTTGTTTTTTATAAAATATATATATATATAAAATCAATTTTGTAGGTGAACAATTTGTAAAAAAAATATGTTCAAGATCATACAGAGACTATAGAGTTCATTCAGATCAATAGATCAATTTAATCAACTATTAATTTAAACGTAATAATACATTTATTTATATTTAAAGACAGTTAGAGCCCAATTGCATTGTATGTAAACATGTTCGAATGTTTATTATTTGATAACATTAGAATTTGAAATATTTAACATTTATATGATACATATAGAAATATAGAATAATTCTGTGCGTAGGGAGTTTGCGCATCATTTTTGTTATAAAACAAAATAAATGGAAAAATCATTAATACAAAATGTAATTATACCTAAGGTAACTAGGCTGTAGTATTGTAAATCGGTCATTATTTACATTTATAATAAAATTACAAAACAATTATAACATTAAACTTAAATTATTTATAATATAATTGATTTTAAACGGAATTCTTTTTGAATCTGATATAATAAACCTACTCGTATTACGTAATCGGTGTATCATCCGACCGAACTACCTGTTGTACTGTTAATACGCGTGAGACGAGAGGCGCAAACGATCAAAGTCGTTAACTAAAGGGCCATTAATGACATGCAAACCACTAGCTACTATAATTCCAATTACACACAAAACTACGGTTGACTACTACTGATGGGGGTCCTTGTTGGTCAGTTTCATCCTTCTAACAATAGGGAGATTCGCAGTCTTGTAAAAAATATATTTAAAATTTGTAATTAATTCCAGATATAAATATATTAAATTAGAAATTATTTTAAGATAGGTATTTAAAATACATTACGAATACTTTGATGAAAACGTTTTTAAAAACAAATACAAATACTATTGGCATGCATTTAAATTTTAAATACGTTTTGAAATACTTTATTAATTTTATTTATTTAATTGTACAAATAGACGAAAAAATTAATTTTTGTTTTAGGAATACGAATTTAAAATTGTAACGTCACATTTAAATATCATTAGAACATTATATTATTGCCTACTTCATTCATACTGAAATATAAAAATAATTTCAAATGTGTTATATTTTGAATCTGTAATAATTTAATAATAATTAAATAATAAACGGATGTTAATAAAATATAAAATAAATTATTATTTGATCATTTGATTTTAATCACGAAATATAAAACAATGTAATGCTTGACAAAAAAACAATCTAAAATGTGATGAATAATTTGCATTTTGAACAGCATTTGATTTTCAGATACAAGTACGTCCAAGACAGTATTTAAAATACATACTTATGCTTTTACTTAGATAGGTACTTTACAAGATCGGAAATTCGGTCAAATAATATTACGATTACTATATTGGGAACACGGACCCAGGAAAAGGTTTCTGGAACAGAAAGCTGTAATCCCAAAATTTATTTTGAAAATTACGATAACATATTTGCTGTCATCATGGATTTAGTGTATCCAAACTGTCTGGACACGCGGCATTTCTAGTAACTTAATAACCTACACAATAATATAATGTGCCAAATGATACTTATCATGCTTGCCATCAGGACCGTGCTAAGAGAGGGTAGGCAAATGGGGTGCAACGAATTTTAGGGGCACCAAATCTTACTATATTTTTAGTTTTAAGTCCAATAGTTGTGCCAAATATTATTGACCAGAGCATCAATTATATAGTTAACACGTAACTGAGTGGTATATGTATACCATATTATGTGCATTGTATATGTACTATCCGTGCAAATAAAATCGATTCAAACGTCGATTATATTACTCGCAATACGTGTTAATTTTATTGACATAATATACCTATTATATTATTATAAGTATTTTAACCTGTGTATGGTATTATTGTACTCTTAATTATTTTATTATATGTTTATGCTACGAGTCGTGACATGACATACTAGGTATTTTATGAAACTCGGTTATTTGATATAATTTGATGATTAACACTTTCGCGGTGCACCTTCGTCATCGTCAGTGACAATAATATTTTACGTGAAGTAATTAATAATTTAATAATAGGAAGAATTGAACGAACGTTAGCGTCGACAATAGACCACTTGACTTTTGTACACGTGTTGTTATATTATAGGTTTTGATTATATTATAGTATACTGTTGTATGTAATAACTCATTGTTTTTCAAACTGATTTCTTTTCTTTTTTTTTTTATTTTAAACGTTTTATTAATTTGTAACACTGTGCTCATAAGTTTTATGTAATATAATACATAAAAAAATTGTCATTTAGCAATTTCAATAAAAATAAATGACTGTTGATTATGATGTGTAATTTTGTATTACATTTTTGTATTTAATGATTGGGACTTTTTCTTTTCTTCTATATGCACTTATGATTATTGTATTTTGTATTAATTGTATTATATATGGTTCCCAAACAATTTTAATTGACGAAAACGTCCTTTCACAGAAATATATCTTGCCGGAAATAAGAATTGACATATTTTTAAATTTTTGGCAGAAACTGGCCGTATTTAAGTATAAAACAGGAGACCGGGATTTTTGCAGGTTGAAAAAAGCTAGATATGCCCTTTTAAAATATGCACGAATTTTGAATGCATTCTACTGAGTATGACAATTGAATTAGGTATTCGGAAATCATTTTAATCTTACCAAATAAATTTTGATCTGAGATTAGAGTTCGTGTTTTTCCTTCCAAACTATAATAATAATATAATGCATTACCATGTAAACAAAATAATTTGCTTTCGATAGTCATTCTACGTCGAAAATACAAATTACCACTATTTTAATATCTAGCTATACTATCGTAAAATATGTTACGGATCGTGGTCAAATAATAACTTGAAAGAATTGTTCACCTATTTATTCTTTTCTGATGGTGTTTCTCTGTAGACTTCAAATCTAACCAGCTTTTTTTAAGCTTCAATGTAAGGCACTCGTGTTAAAAGAGTGATTATATAATGTACCTAATATTTAATTTACTTTTATTTAGTTTATTGTAAAACTATAAATATTTTTTCTAATATGTGTGTTAAATGATTATGCATTTTAATTAAACAACTTAAGAGCCTCATATTTAAAGGTTATATTTAAGTCATTATTTAACTAGTCCAGCTGATTTTCCATTATTTTGTTTTCAATATTAAATATTTTTTACCCGCCTTAATTATGCTACTACAATTCTATTTAGAAGTAATTGTATATTAAATATGTGTTATTTAATCTATCAAATTTTCTTTTATTTAGTTTATTAGAAAAAATGGAATATTTAGTTCTAAATCCAAAATGTTAAGTGGTTATATGTTTTATTTTAACATATTCTAAACTCTAACTCTTATTTATAATCAATTTTTAATAGTTATGTTTACCTATGATGGGTTTCATGAACAATTAATTAATTTTTGAACCACTAAAATTGAATAGACTAATAAATTATGAGCCTCTAATCGACTTCAAAAAACCATTAACAGTTAGTATTATTGATTTGAATTAAATATTTGGCGATTGTTTATATAAACTCAGCATAAATAGTTTTATTTTATTTAGTAATTTTTTTTTTTATAAAAAAAAAAACACATAAAAATGTAAATCTATTTAATTTTTGAATATTTGAAAGAATTTAATTAACTGTTTTTTCAAATATTGTATAGATAAATGTAGTACATATTGAAACTCTTACCGCTGTTTCATGTGTATTGAGTGATTTCTTCACACGACTTGGTTGGTCGGACGAGTTTCATCATTCATTCACTATCGTAAAAATGTACTTCTCCTTATCACAACCATGAATGAGTTCCGATCCTGGATCGACTTAAAAATATCTGTAATATGTTGGGAAAGGAGGTGGTTCTGTTAGCGCATCCGTATTCGAATAGAATTATGTTGAGACGTTACTATTGAGTTCAAATTGGTTCATAAAAAAAAAAAAAAAAAAAAAAAAAATAGGGATAACAATATTATTTACACTATTTATTATAATACCCAATTAAAAATATTGCGCCAAATCTGAAATTATAACAATTATCATGTATTTTGATATATATTTTCAATTTTTGTTAACGTACTCTACACCAAAATACCTATGTCGTTTTTGATAAAGGTACTTTTCATTAATTTTATTTAAATATTATTGAAATATCTCCTGTCCTTCACTTCGAGGGAAAGGCAATCCCAATCGAAACCCAAATTAAATATCTGGGCCTGATCCTAGATAAATGTTTCACCTGGGGCCCTCACTTAAAAGTAACAAGGAAAAAACTTAACAGTAAACTACACATCTTCCGTCCTATCCTCAAATCAAATCTTTCACCCAACAACAAAATAACTATTTATAAATCAATGTTAAGACCCATCTAGGCTGACGGAATACAGATATGGGGCTGTGCCAAACCATCCCAAACAAAAACAATACAAGCATTTCAATCAATTACTCTCCATTTACTAACTTCTGCACCCTGGTATGTTTCTAACAATTCACTCTACAATGACCTCAAAATTGAAACCGTTACCATAGTATTTAAACTTTACAAAAAATTCCACTCCAAGTTTGCCATCCATACCAACCTCCTTATAGCCGACTAAGGCGGAGAAAATCTACCTAATAATTCCACCCGTCGGTTAAAAAGATGTTGGTGCAGGGATTTACTAAACCCCTAACCCCAAAGACACATACGGGTTCTGTTACTGGACAGCCTTCCTCCTCATACTAAATCAAATCATCATGTAAATATTCTGATTATTCTATTTGCTTATTGTACATATGTTATAGATTGTAAATTTTCTATTTTAAATAAAAAAAATATATATTATTATTATACTTTGTAAGTACCTAATATAATCATAATATTTATTGTATGAATATATTTTATGGTAAATCTAATTATGATATGGTATTATGATATTATGATTTGGTGCACTTTCATTTCTTTCAATTTATACTCACGGGAGAATGTCCAAAAATGAAAAATTATACAATAAAGTCATAGAATTAAGTATATATTATTATATTAATGATCTTTGTGTATGTACGTGTTTATGTGAATTCAACATTCAATATACATAAATGTCAAGTTATGTTTGCTAGGTACAACGATCTCCTAATGATATGGTTATCCATTACAATAAAAAGCATAAAATTAAATACTTAGTGACAAGGACCACCTTAAATTCATTTACTGTAAATAGGTCGAATCTCAAGCTATTTAGGTTTCTCAAGACGAATTGTATCAGGTCTATACTCTTCATCAGCTGGTTCAATGTGAACACTTAATTATGCCGTGGTATACTGCAATACTTCTTCCGTACATTAGATTTTAACTCTCTGTCGTTTTGACATCTTTTCTCCTCTTGACTCTAGAGAGTTAAACGAAATCTTCTGAATTATTAACTAAAAACCGCAATAATTTTCCTCACTATGTACTATTCTAAATACTATTTATAATGTAACGAAACCTTCGACGCCTCAAAATAGGCTTAATAATGCTGATTGGTTTTGTTTAATCAAGTTGACGAACGGTCAAGTATTAATACTCCTGTTGACCTTCTAGATAAAATCGATTACTTATAATTATCATTTATATTTATTTGTTTTTCAAACACAATATATTAAATATTATTTTCATTTTTTTTTTTTTTTTTGTAATTTTCGGATATAAAGACAATTTATAGAATTCGTAAAAATAACATCATTGTAAAATTTTAACGTGTGAACTAATTAGAAACATAGATATTCTAGTACTATGATATTATTATCTCATGGAAATGTATTTACTTAAAAAATGTAACATTCTTATATCAATTGTTCGTTTCGCTACGTTAAATTATATAACTATATAGGTGCACGTAAAACGTACACTAAAAAACTTTTTTCACAACAATTATTTCGAAGGCTATTTATTGTAGGTACATTACTGCGTGGTTATAGAACGTGAAACATCTGTAAAAATTATAAATTCAAATATACATAACAAAGAATTATGTAGTTATAAAATGTTTAACTATTGTTATTTTCAATTGATTATAATATAATGAGCTTAAGAATTTCGTTATACCGTATATTATAATATTGCGCACTCATCTGTAATTTACTCGAGTTATGCGTTTACAATATATAACATAAATATTTTTAATAGAAATCATATAAAAAACAATAAATTCTAACAACCCTTTGTAATTGTCGCGTACTCATTTTTGTGGCATAAAATCAAGTATTTGTAACATAAAAAAAATGCAATACAGACGTATATAATAATATATACAGCATTAATTAAACACTCTACATCGACTATATTGTGTTTTTCAAAAATATTTTTTTCAATAATTTGTGGTACCTAAAAAAAATCAAATCTCTTACAATTTTTAATATATAGGTAATGTTTGTTTTTTTCTAATTATTACCTCGTACGTCATATTTTTAATTTTATATCTTATAGAGCAAAATATTTTTTTCAAAAATGTTGTATTATTAGTAGATATATTTTTGACTTCAATCAATGTAAAATATTATTTTTGAACATCACATGATTTTACTGTGATATCATACTATTCATTGTTACCGTTCTGAGAATCACGGTCTAATATAATCCATAGTTTCGAGCGTTCAATTCACCACGTGTTACTCGCAAAGTGTATCACGTGCGTTTTCTAGATTTTGTGACGTAGGTACATACCGTTTTTTATTGCTTTTTCCATAAACGGCCGAAGTGTCTTGAATGGATGTCGTCTTCAGCAACTCAACACCCATTGTACAGCACTTGCACTAATTGTAAATAATTATTTTATAGACTGTGTAATAAGAAAATATATAAAGTTGCAAAAAAAAAATGTATATAATATTATATAAACGGACGGAATACATAAGTTGGAATTTGGTAAGATATATTTTAGTTATTATTGCGGGTACATTTTAATGTAGTAAATTACGTGATTTGCTGTTCTTTTAGTTGTTACCTTTGAGTGCGAGTAAACAAATAAATAAACAGATTATAGACAATAAAACTGGGATGAGCGTGCTTAGTGTATCACAAATTATCGTGTATTCATAATATTATTAATAACGTTATTAATATTCACTCCAGCCAAGTGTCCCGGAGTCGCGACCTACTAATAACATACCAACATCACTCAGTCTATCCTACAATATGGTATATTTACTTGAGGGTGGTATGGATGTAGTAGTATAAGTATTAAGATTTAAGATGCTAAGAGCTCAAAACTATATTTAATTAAAATAATTTAAACAAACATAGAAAATAATATTCTACTAGTAAATTATAATTAAAAGGATACAAAGTTTTCAATATACAACAATATTATCTTATATAAATGTTCTATATTTTATTTTACATAATATAAATTTAATTTAGTTAACTAAAAATCAATTTATTATAATATTTGTCAAACAAATAATTTAGACATCCCTATTATTCAAACGTATTAAAATTAAGCCAATGTTTTTCACAAGTGGGCTTATAATGTTAATAAATTACTAACTGTAAATATTATATTCAATATAAATACAATCTATTAATGCATGATTAATTAATAACCTTAACAACTTATAGATTTTGTAGCATGCGTAAACCTGGATGTATAATTATTACTATTTGTATTATTATATCTATTATATTTATTTTTCAAACTTACAATTTTTTCTATATCTTAGAATAACATATCAGAAAATAATATGTACAAACGTTTATTTTTTTTTTTTTATATTATACTCCAACTTCACTAATAAGAGAATGTCCTCCTCAGTGATGAATTGAGCTATTTTTTTATATATAATATAATACGTTTTTGACCAATACATTATTATTATAATTGCCATCATCAGTAAAACGAGCGTCATGCTTTTTATACGAGCACGCAAATCTTTGTAATAAGAAATAATAACAATAATATCACCCATTACACTACAATAATTACTGTGGTAGCTACCTTTAACAATAATATCATCAAACCCATATTATATTATTTTGTGCATACGTATTGCGCTCCTGCACGATTCTCAAACGAAAAATCTCACACGATCTCGATTTATATAAAATATAATATAATATTTATATAATATGACGCCTGTTGCCTCTATATAATAATAACGCCGTCGATCATTCTTCGCGGTCGATACCTACGACTCTATATATAATGTTATTTTATACGAACGCGTACACAATCGCAGGCCACCGACCCACCATGACCGTCAAAAGCCTGACAGACAAATGAGTCTCTCTCACTCCCTCCCACTCACTCACTCTCTCTCTCTCTTTCGATATAACAATATTAGATTTAGCCGGTGCACAACGGTTTTAATATTATGTCCACATCATTCTCGATAATTTCTGCGCGTCATTTTCGACTTTTTCGTTTACCGATCGATCGCGAGTGGTTTTTATTTCAATACGTCGTAGTACCCGTTTACCGTCTTGGCTATATCTGTCTGCGAATATCGTCGTCGTCGTCATCGCTCCACCCTTGGCTCGTTGCCGGTTTCAACTAAGACGCGCCCGAACAGCTTTGACCTCTTCGGACATGTCTTTTTTTATAGTTCGACACGATGATTAATCGAATGTAATGCCCAGCTGTAATACCTGTGTCCGCGTCTACGCGAAAATTGCCGTTGCAGCCGTCGATAATATGTTTTATTAATGTACTTGGTACTTAACGACTTTCGCGTGTATCATTATCGCACAGTCGAGCATAATATAATATAATACAATATAGTATGCACATAGTACGCAATAGGTATAGGCGGTACATGCGTGCGTTTTTTGTACTCGGTTAATAACAGATTGTACCGAACCTATAAACGCGGTCTCAGTTTTCTTCGTGGCGAACATAATATTTGCGAGTCCGGACGTGCTGCAAGGATTCCGCTCGACGAGAACACCGACGAAACCGTTTATATCACGTAGCATAATAACAATATAATCAGTTACTGATTGTCCTGAATAAACGAACCACCGCGATCACGAGAATTATTGTTGTTGTTGTTGTTGTAATTTGGTTGTACGTATGTTTTCGACTATAATATACGAATCTTTAATAACTTTCTCAGCAGAAAATCTTAGATTACCCTGAATTCGATCGGAAATTATCGTTTCATTACTTTCGCCTGTCTTTCAAAAAAGATTCAAGTTCAACATTTTTATATACAGTGAAACCTCTAAATATCGGACACTCTCAGTCACTAAAGTTGTGTCCGCTATTCAGAGGTTCAGCTTGTAGAAAATGTGTGATTTGTTCCTAAAAAAAAAAAAAGTCCGCTATTTGGAGTTGCCCGTTAGGATAGGTTTCACTGTACCTACATTTAATTTTCGATGTTGATTGACATCGCTTAAGCTCATCTTCATAACGCATGAAAATAATGGTTAATAGACAGAACGCGGAAATTCACGCGAATTGATGTGAAAGTATTGAATAATATTCGGTTATATTATTATACTATTCAAATAATAGACATAAAGGTGTAAAAAGTGCAATTATCACCTTACGCTTTTCAAATTGTGAATAATATATTATTATATAACGAAATAAATTAATATATAGTTATAGATATATTATATAATAGGATAATACTTAATCGAAATTTGTTCGATTAAAAAAAATTAATACTTTTTATTAGATAATATAACATTGAACGAAAACAATATATTAATATTTTAAATAATATTAAATTTAAATATAATTGTGCGTATGCCTCATTTAATATGCGACCTTAGATATTATTTACTCAGATATAATCATGTACTTCGAATCTATATCAGATTAAATAATATTTTTCAACCAAATCTAAATTGTGTTCATGTTATTTTTATGAATTATATATAAAAATAAAACAACACAATTTTTAATTTTAAGACGTTGAGTGCCATGGTTGACACGTAGTCGACAAATGTTATGTGTATCTTTATAGCCCTATTCAGATCAAGAAACATTTGTCGGAAACGTATATTTCTCTCATTGTCGTCGATAAATATTCATGTTACCGCTTATGACGGGAAATCAGAAACAATATTAACGATAATGTCGAAAACAATTGTTTCCGATAAATGTTTCTTGGTCTGAACGGGGCTTAAGATTTGTATTACTTCATTGGTTATAGACGCACTGTTTCGATTTTTATATATGGTTATTCAATAGGATCTCGTGATTTCATTGGTATATTTGGATTTTGCATAGCTATTTTTAGTGGTATTAATTATATTTTTCCACGGACGACGGCGACTATGATGTCGAACACGTGACGGTCTTATTTTCAATAATATAATAAAAGTATAATATTATTTGTGTTGTCACTAATTGGCTGACAAAAATAATATTCGTTTATTTTAATAAAGTATAGAGTGTTTTTTACTTCGATATATAATAACAATAAGTGAGTGTTTATGTTCGCAGACTATGGTACATTCTATATTCCCATTTTGCATGGTATTTATTACATATTTATTTTGATAGGTACCCCATTTGTCGATGACAAAATTATTATAACTAGGTACTGTAAATTATTAGTATAATAAATCAGTATTTCAAGAATGTTGATACATTGATTTTAATAATATTCAAATTTTAAATAATAATTTCACCGGACGCGAGGAACCGATGTCAATACGTAGTCGACCGTCGGCGTCGCGGCTCAATTTTAAGGCGGAAACTCACTTATACTCATCATAAATACTGTGACACTCAATGTGTTAAGTAAAAATAGAATTTATTAAAAATTTAATTTTAAAGCTCACAATTGTATATAGTTGCCTGTTTATAATTGCCTGTTTTAATGAATATCATCTTACATTTAATTAATAGCAAAGACGCAACACTCTCTTTTTATAACGCCAAAAATCAATAATTAATTATAATTGATAATTATTATCACAACGTTGACTTGTGTGTGTTTGTGGGAAGTGAAATAATAACAGGTACTTTTTAAGCGGTCACCGATCAGCAATATGTTATGAAGCGCGAAGATTCGTTTTTACGCGCAATTGCTTTTAAACGACAGTAATTTTGTTATAATTATATTGGTGCAAAAATAGGCTGGTTAGGTATACAATATTAATATGGGTGGTTGTGTATAACATCTACAAGAGTATCGGTTTTAATAGATTTGACAATTTTATGGTATACGACAGTTTTAATAATATCTACTGATTGTTCAGTAATTGAATAACATTGAAAAACTAACTAATTCATTCAATTTAATAAGTTCATAAAACGAAAAGCGTACGATTAATTATTAAAATGTTGCAACCCATAGCGCGTTTGCAGAGATAAAAATTATGTAAAAATATCCTGTTACAAAATGTGTCACTTACATTTAATATTCATTCAATTTACGTTAGCGCGTTATAATATTCCAGTTCAAAATCTTCACTTTTTTAGTTTCCGAAGAAACGTATTATTCTAATAATTAATATACGAATAATATGCATAATTGTAGTTACAGAAAATATCAAAATATGATGAATTTATTATTTCACACGTTTCAAGACCATTTTATACATATTAACAATAGTAAAATATAGTAATTTATAATCCATATATCTAGTCTACCCGCAGACGCTTTCACTAAATTATTCTGATTATTTTTTTCTCTGAATAGAGCTCAATCATTAATCATGTTATAAAATTGTGCGATTATATAGTTGCCAGACTTCCTTGAATAATCTATTTATAACTATCAGTTTAGGAAAAAAATATATTTTTTTTAATGTTTAGTCTATATACTGTATGTGTTTGTAATTAAATATTTTAAGGTAATATTGAACATTTTAATATCACCGAGATATAACACAACATAATAACCGATTAAAAAAAAAGTTATAACTTTATAAGGTTTTAAAAAATATTAATGGTTTAATTTTATCAGAAATTATATTATTATTATACAATCAATTCAAAAACAATCTTAAACAGTTTTGTGTCGAACATTCTGTTATGTGTAATGTACAATTATAGGTGTTGCGTATTATAATAATACCAAATCAAACTTAATACATCAAATTATATCAATAACTGTAAGCAAAAAGTTAAACATTTAAAAATTGAAAAGATAAATTAGTAGACAAATAACTCGACAAATAATAGTCAAAGCTTAAAATATATGCATTCATATTATTGAATAACAGTACAAAAATTTTAAGCGTAAATAATAATATATTGTTGTCTTCTGATCCGTAGGTTATTCTAATATGCATTCCTAGTACGGTTAATTAGTGTAACGTTTCCTCAGTATATAATATTATTATTAATATTGCGTTGACATAGTTTGTTAACATTGTAGGTATTGCATAATTTATTTAGCAAGTTGGCAAATTTCATCTCAACTCGAACCAAACATAATGCTTAAAATATACGCAAAGTGGTAAATGAACAAAATTTATATGAACATTATTTGCCAATTAATATTATAATTGACAATTAAAAAAAAAAAAATGAATGAAAGAGAGAAAGAATGAATGAAAAGGGGGAAAGTAGGTATCCGCTCAGTTTTACTATAGTAGGTGTCGAGTATACCTCGTCATTGTCACTGTTATGCAATTAGTTGAATTTGAATTCAACGATAAATCATTGTATACGAAAAACAATTCTAAACAAAGACAGTCTGTCAGCATATATTACACCAAGTATATTTTATGATATATTATTTATATTGCTATTACCCAAAGTACTTTATTTTACTATTAATAATATACGGTAAGTTGAATTGCCATTCAAATGCATTGCATTTATTTTGTTATTATGATAGTATAATATACTAATATCATATATTATTAAATTCTGAATCAATACTGACTTACCGAGTATAACGGTGTGAATTGGTTCATGATATAAAATATATGGGTAGGCAAAAGCATAAAATGAATCAAAATGTTTTTTAAATATCATTGTAACATATTGTCTATAAAAAATATAATAGCATAGGTGCAAGTTTCAAATCCCCACAAAAAAATATTTTTGAATTACAACGAAATAACTAAAATTGTTATTCTTCATTAAAATATTTAATTTCGTCCAAATCCTAACTAAAATATCTATAAAGAAAAAATATGTATGAATACATTTTTTTTCATACATTCTTTTTATTCTAGTAGAATTACTTATAAAGAACTTTGTATTAAATTCTCAAGGTTCTGGCTGAATGAAATTTTTTTATTAATATTAATAGAAAAAAATAATTTAATAATATTAACATCTTAAGTATCTACGGTCTATTTGTTTTTGAATTTCACAAAAAAAACAAAATCGATTTTGTTAAAAACTGGTTTTGCCTGAAAATTATCGTTTTTTTTAAATTTTTTTTTATTTACTCAATTATTTTGAAAAATATTGGGAATTTCTTAATTTTGTCCCCTCTCCCCAAAAAATTAACTAGATCCAATTTGCCACCAGAAACCAACCAGGAAGTTGAAAATCCAAGCATTTTTCTACTAGAAAAACAGTCTTCTGACACACATTTATCGTCGTAAAATCAATACATTCATCGTTCCGCCTAAAAGTATTATAAAGTCGTCAATATTTTGTCAAATGCATTCACTTGTTGTACCATTATTATACGAAAATACATCTGTAAATGGTTAATGCTGAAATAACTTGATAAACAGATTTATCGAAGATTTCCCGAATAAAGAACTTATATATAGTTAAAAAATAGGCAATTTTCAATCGACCAATTATATTTTATCATTGGAAACATAAATGCTTTTTCAGTTAATCCGCAGGACATCGTGATGGGTAATATTAAAACGTTAAGATACAAGTTTATGCGTAGTCCGAAAATGTCGTTGGACTTTCTTATCACGGCGCCCTTAAGTACTAATATACATATTAAAAATCTGCAAATTATATAATACTTATAATAATTTTTAATTCGTCGTTCTGCAAAATTATTTAAAATTTAGATCATTCATCATTTTTTTTTTTAATTTCCAAGTACATTGTTATATAATTTGTAAAAAAAAAACGTGTTTACTATAGTTAAAATAGGTATTAGCATTGGTTATAATTATATATAAACCATATATTGTTTATTACCTCATTTAGTCATTAATTAGTCATTATTAGTCAGTCTCGCCGATTCGGGAGAATCATAAGTATAATAATATTATAATCTAGTCACTGTTGACACGTGCAACTGAATTCGGAGTGTAAAAATTTTTATTGCAATACAATACTGTTTTGGTGTACGATAAGACATGTACGTACGAAAACAAAGAAATATTCCAATAAGTATGATTAATTTTTTCGATAGTTTCGAATCATAAAATGATTATCGAAATCGGTATCGCCGAACATTCTTGTAATTTTAATTCCGAGTGTAATATAGTGTAATAATGATCATCGCATTAAGTATTTACGATTTTATTTACGCGCATATATATATTTATATAACCTACCTATTAACCTACTGCTAATGTAACACGTACAATTGCGTACTTATATCATGATAATTGTTATGGTCTCCAGACCGAAAACATAATAATATTATGTGTGTGCATCTTTGAAGGTTAAACTGTGTTTAAATCTACAATGTTTTCGAATTTTACAAATATGATATTATTATATTGTGTATAATATTATGTTTTACCTAATCGTATTTTTATTGTTGTTGTGATTGTACTGTTCTCGACTAATTCAGCCCGTTTTTTAGTATTATATAAAAACGATTTTTACTTTTAAATATATTACGAGCATGTTAAGTTATATGCTGATATTTAAACTATACTAATGAAAATAAAACGTAAAATCTATAGAAAATTGAATATAATAATATAGAACTAACGCATCCAACATTCCAATCGCATTTCGTTTAAAATCTAAAATTAACTATAACACAATATTATAAATTATTTTATTAATAATTTATGAAAATTGCGGGTTTCAAGGTTTTTATGTAAAATGTGAATCCAACGCGTTTAAATTGTTAAGTTTTACAGCCACATCATCGAAAATAATTAATACAACCTAGTAAATTAATTTAAATATTTGTATTATTTTTTTTGTTGTGAGCAATTTCCGTTGTTTTCCATGTAATTTTTTGCTCGGAAATATTCATTGTTCATTGGTCGACCTTCTAAAATCCGTGTAATATAATATAGACATAAATTCTTCGTTCAAAATACATTAACACAACGAAATCAATTTCGAAGAATGGTTAAAACTAAAAACATAATTTTTAATTAATTAACTAATGAGATTAATTAATAATAGAAAGATACTGTTATTAAATGATTTACCTTTGGAGTCGGTTCAAGAGATTCAAGAGGACACTTTCTTTGGCTACGGCTAACCAGATTTTGACATTGAATTGTTTGTGTTCCGTCATAATGAATGTTGATACTTGTGGTTGAAATTACATAACTTCAGCCGGGATAAATTACTTTTTATTTAAACATTTAAATCACAGACCGTTTAATCAACTCCAAGTATCTATGTATAGTATCCCACAGGCATAAAATACGAACGATATTCAATTTAATATATGGAAATATTTTTCAAAACTACTTTATTTTAATTGTGTAATAGTTTGATACGAACACAAGAGCAAAAAGAAGAAAAGTATTTATTTTTCCAACAGCCTAGGAAAAAAATCGTATTTATTTTATCATAATTCAAAAAAATAAAACTAGCAATTAAGTATTAATCTATGCTATTGTTCTTGTTTATTTGTAAATGAAACTAAAATAAATTTCTGAGAAAAATATTAGACGACATGTAAAACAATGTTTCGACGAAATAAAAACCTACAAAGTATAATGATTGGTGACAAATAACTAAATTTATAAAAGGATAATAGGTAAAAAATGTAGGCAATAGCATAATAACACTAACTCAATATATGTGTACTAAAAATATAAATTACGATATTTATGATCAATTTATTACTCGTAATTATTCTTCTGTCTATTTGTTTATTTTGTTTTCTTAATAGTACCTGTATAATATTATAATGTTTGATAAATGTTAATACGTATTATAATATTTTAAATATTTCGATAGTTTTACAGAACATCAAACAAAAAATGTAAATTAATTATAAACATTAAATGAAAAAAATAATAGAATTCTAAAGTAGGTGTATCAAACACTGCCTGTGGTGTGATGCATACAAAAACAATAAAATAATTTGCAAAATATCTAGAGAGCACTTCATCGCCCATATTTTTTGTCTTCGTCGAACGAACGCACTACATACGAAACGTACGTTTAGCAGAATTAATTATAATTTATAGTTTTGACTTAAAATATAAGAGTAAAATATCCACAGACTATAAAAATGTGATCACTTTCTTGTCGGTAATGGTTTCGATATTATAATGATAAGTAAACTGATTATATTTTTTATCGGTAGTAGGTATTTCAAACACTCGTCATAACTTGGTTTAAAATTAAAATACCAAATCCACGACCGATGATAGGAGAACTGCACGGATAATAACGTTTTATTATAACCTTTAAATCCGATAGCATGTCAATTAACTCTAATTATTGAAATCAACAAAGCCATAAATATGTTCTGTTCAATGTTGATTTGTCATAGTTATACGTCAGTAAGACGGAGACAACAACAACATACGGGCGTGTATCGTCTTGCCGACATCCAATAAAAAAAAAGCATAATATTATTATACATTTGCAAACACTTCGACGATAAATCCACGCCAACGACCAATGTTTGCTGAGGCGGCGGTGGTCAGTAAATAGATAATAAAAAAAAAAAAAATCATCATACAACACAATATTATATAGGTTAGGATTACTGTGACTATTAAACATGACTACTCATAGAGTACTCTACGAGTGACTAGGCACCTTTAAACGTCATTTGCTTTTCGTTTGATGTGAATAAGTATAATAGTTGTTGTCAGTCTCGGTGTAAGGTATCACATTATTATATTGGCGAGGTTGATAGATGCCTCGGGCGATTCTTCGAGAATAAATTATGCGCACACAAAATAATATAATGTACATAACGTGCCGAGGCGCAGTTTACAGTCGAGAATCCATTAAGAGGAATTTCCGACGACTAGCCCGTACACGCAAAAAATAAAAAACATTTATATTAATATTATGTTGTGTGACCCGATTAATATAACAACATCAACAACAACAATAATTGTGATATTGTAATGTATGGTCGACGATAATGCTATTAATATATATTTCAATATAATATCTATACCTGTAATACCTATATCGATATCATTAATCATGCGATAATAACTGATAACTTTGAACGGAAATACTGCAAACGTTTTTTTAGATGTAGTTGACCTTGACAGTCGCTGAATAACAAACACTCAGCTCAACGTATACTCCCATACATTCTACGATTCAAATAGAATTTGTATAGACAATGGCGCTTGAGTCGTGATAAGTTCTAAACTGTTTTTTTTTTTTAATGCAGAGTAGTTAAGAATATATGTTTTCCATTGCTCTTTTTTTTTTATAACATGATTAGTTCATTCGCTTGAACTGAGTTTCTACTTTCTATTAATTTCAAAGAAAAAATACAATTAATAGTGGAACGTTTTAAATGAGTGGATATAACGAATTGCTAGCTGGTAATGTGACACAATACTATTATAGTGTAATCGCGTCAATATTTATACTCACTTTATTTTTCGAGTAAATTTAAACATTAAACAGAAATTAATAAACTGCAAGTAATATCATATTGCGAAATGGTTGTCATGTTGACGAAGCTGAACATATATGCAGTATATATTGTTCATGTCAAACACCTCTGCAATATGGACCAAATTTTTGGGTGGCATTCACAATATATGATTTTATTATTGAACGAATATGAATGTATTTATACTTGTTATAAGTTAATATTGCATTGTTTTAAATTATCCTAACGGCATAAGTCTGTACCTCTATTGCCTATATATTACGCCGTCTAATAAATTATATATTATAAGATGGCGGCTTTGACCACTCAAATACTTGAATTTTAGCTTCGCTAATCACTATTATCTTCATTCTCCTCTGAATCTATACAATATTAAGATTTAATATTAAAATACAAAATTCAAACTTCTTCTTTCTCTTTCGCTCCGTGTTTGAAAATCCGTATGAATTCAATATAATTTAACTTCCCTTCTGAAATAGGAGCTTCACGAAATATCTCGTCGACCTGAAAAAAATATTACTTAACTATTCAATTAGAAATATAAACCTTCAATAATTAATCGACTAACATTATTCTGAGTGTGTGCATTATTTAATTTATACAATATTATAATTATTTTAAATCAACAACCAGTTTGACATTTTTTATTACTAAGAAAGAAAATATAATTGTATGAGTATAATGTGAAGAAAAATAGGGACCCCTCAGTTTTACTGTCTATACAATTTACGGTATTAAGTTATAAGTAAGACATAAGGATTAATTTCATTAGTGGGTGGATGTATTGACTCAAAATAAAATTGTCATAGGTGTTTCAAAATATATCGGCGCCCCTGATAAGTGCCATACCTAAGTAATACGTATAAAAAAAGATACATAATAATATTTTGGACACGACAGCTTAATTGAAGGATATTTTCCATTGATGCTATTTCGAATAATATGTTGTTGTTGTTGTTGTATTTTTTTTTAGGACTTAAATAATCGAACTCTTAAACATTAAATGATTACAATAGTGACCAAAACTAAACCACGCATCGAACAAAAGTTATGCATGATATTATACACGGCGCGTACGAACGCCAGTCGATGCGAAAATTTACCCACTGACCGTTCGCGTTCATTGATCGACGTATTGTAATATTATTATAAGCCTGGCACGAATCCCTAACATACTATAATAATTAGATAATAATATATTTTGCAGAAAAATAGAAAATTTTAGAAAAACTTCAAATAAACGATTAATAACGATTTATTACAAGGGTCATCTAAAAACTGTTTATATCAACCTCTTTCAGTCTATCTGCACCTATTTAAATTTCCTCTTTCCCCGAAAATAGTGGAAAATAATAAAACGTCGGCTTAACATATACATAGGGCATAAGATGTTGGACAATTTTAAATATTTTGAGGCACTTATGTCATTGCGTAACTCAAACTATGCAAAACCATTATACGTTTATCACACCACGCAATGCCTAGAAATATAATAACTGGTTAGAGTTTTTACTGCAGCATTCATCAGGTCGCAATAATATTAATAATATTATAATATACGCTTTGTTCAAAATGAGATCAGCACTGGGCAGCCAAGTTGTACGAATGGGTGTGGCTTCATTCCGTTGTGTGGCTTCGCGCGCTGCTGTGGTAAGAACATAGCGTCTAACCGTCACAAACAAAAATTGTTCACCGTCCGGTACTGATCTAATTCCGAACAAAGTACAGTACATAATATTGCATACGTCGTCGTCTGTGAACCTGTCGCCCATCGTAACCAATAGCTCACGTAGCCAGTCCACGTGAATGCGGCCTTCACCGTTTTCGTCAAAGCAGCTAAAAGCGTCTTTGATCACGTATTCCGGATCCGTACCTCGGAGTCCTTTGCTGAACAACGTCAGGAACACGGGGAAATTAATCGGAACAGAAGATTCGTTTATCATGTTCTCCAAATTATCGTCATTGGGGTCTTGACCTGAAAAGAACATAATTTATAATTTATTAATACGTCGTCCATTAAAATAGTATTATAAATTATGATGTAATATTATGACTACACGTTTGACATGATTGTATTTCACGGGAATAAGAATGAGCGCACCGAGAGAGACCAGCGTGCCGTACAAATCTTTCTTATCGAGAAAACCGTCGTTGTTTTGGTCCATTAAGTTGAAAGCTCTCCGGAAATCTTGTATCTGCACTTGGTCGAACATGGCAAAGACGTTGGACGATACGCGAGGCGCCCGTTTCTTGGTGACCAAACTTTTCGCCGACTTTGTTGGTGACATCATATTAGGTAAATACTGCAGATTTAAATCAACAATAATAGCAGCTAGTGATAATAACAGTGGGCAGGAGTCACAACCTATAAGCACATTTTTATAGATAAGTAACATTAATAATCTAGCATTTACATTTTTCTGAAGGCTGTGCAAAAAATAGTTTAACATTTTGTAAAACTAAAACAAGCAAATCGATTAAAATACATTATTAAATAAATAATTTTTGCATTTTTATTGAAACCATAATACTACAACCTAAACTTTTACTTCTTAAATCGAATTTTAAAAAAAATCCACGGTTGACATTCTAATATATTTTTCTTCTCATTATAAACTCTTTTATTTGTTTAAAATACATCTGTTACAAGAGAAATATTATTTAATGCATGTTCATATATAATACATTATATGTCGTAATAATAATATTAAACACTACCTAGTAATGTCATAATCGTCGTACATCGGGTATGGCATTGAGCCGGTTTTATTATTATAACTACAAATAATATCGATGTATTTTTATATTTAATTATATAATAAATTATGCCGAAAAATTGTAAATCGGTTTAACGATTAAAAGTGGTATTAAATAATATTAAGTCGGTAGTGTTAATAAAAAATGCATTAAATTATGATTGCGAAATGTGTTAGAAGTAATGGTACTATGTATTTTTTTTTTTTTATAATATTATTATATGAACACTAACCTACCTTGTGCAATAGAGTTACCTATTAACATAGCTAAGTTTAGAACTATATCGCCTGCGGAGTGCGTGGTTCAGTAACGAGTACTAATCCAACATGTAGTATTATAATAATATTATATAAATTATTTATGCATCTAAACCATAGTATAATATTAGGTATACAATATAATGTACATACCTATAAATAATGTTCAATTAAACGTTCTAAACTTCAAATTTTGAACATTTGTCGCAAAATCGATCTAATAATTATTACTGTTGTGTTGTTTCAGAGTTCATAAACATCACGAAGTAACCACAGATACACACGGACGTGTTTTACACGTGCAGTCTATTGGAATACAAAATAAACGTATTCTTAAAAATCTTTGCACCTGATCACACTGCCGGACGGGTCTGAAATAGAAGTAAAAGTCTGTAATCTGCATTGAACTTTGATATTCATTACTTCACACTAAATAACATTAATTGTGTGACACTACAGATTAGTGCGATAATAAATTATTGAAAACTGTATAACTGGCAGCCTGGTGTACAAGCTACCGACCAGGCCCAGATAGGCCAACCGAACATTCGAAATAATCTCAAAGGGCCTCTAAAATGTTAGGTCAATAGGACTCGAATAATCTATGTAAATATAACATTAAACAAGGTAATATATTTTTTTCTATTTCGTCAACAAATGTGATAAGGTTATTATAATTTATTAATATTTAAATTTGGCCACTATAACAAATTACGGGCCAGTAGGAAAATATTTCTCGAAGGGCCGACACTACCCAATCCGGCTCTGCTATCGACTAAAGACGTCTGGTAAGAAATTCTTAGTATTTTTGTCATAAATTTTATGATTTTTAAATAAACCGAACATAGATTTCATACGTTTTCAAAGATACACTTTAGAAACTTAACAACACAAACATATGTACCCACTACAGTGGTATAGTATAGATCAGTGGTCTTCAACCTTTTTGGACTCGCGACCCACATTTTTAGGCTTATATTTTTCGCGACCCACGTAAGCTTTATAAAAAATCGAAAATTTTATTTTTATTTTAAAAAGAAGACTATTCGCGACCCAATTTTAAAGCTTACGCGACCCATTTTTGGGTCGCGACCCACCGGTTGAAGACCACTGGTATAGATAATAGTATTATTCCACAGTGTCAAATTCTGTGGAGCATCTTCAGTCCTATAAGACAATTTATCAAACAACTACGCGGTAGAGGACTTATAACCATATATTTTATTTTTTTATTTTCTATAACTATATTATATATATTTGCTATATTTTCAAAATTAGTAGACTGTATTACGAATTGCCTTAAATATTAGGTACGAACGAGTTCTAAAAAAATAATGAGCGATTTAAAATATTTATGAAGTATACAATAAATAAGTTATAATAACATTATTTTTTTTTTAGTTATAAAATATTGTTCCAATTAAATTAATATCGATTTAATCAATGTATTTGTTTTTTTATTCGATATCTTTGACAATAATTTTAATTGATAAACCACACTGAGTATTTCCTAAAAAATATACTTTGGACATTATAATGATGAGCGTTTACTGTCAAATATAGAATCATCCATTACAATTTTAAATATTATTACATAGGTACCTATATTCTTTTACTATCATGCGCTATTGCTCACACGTTGTTTATCCCTTAGAAAATAAATATCTGCCAGCCATAATTATGGTTAACCTTATTATATTATGTGCTCCACTGTACAATGTAATATTTCGACGATGTTTTTACAATTTTTATTTGTAATTTTAAATTTGATTGATTGCCATGTATATGGAACTCTTTATGTCCGTTTAAAGTAACTTCTATATTGTAATACAATGCAGATTTATCCTAACATCTAATGCACATTACAAGTATCATTCCGTACACCATACACGTTACCGGTAGAATTTCAAGCACGTTACAAGTAACTCAATGAAGGTTACCAATTACCATGTTTAAGACTTCATTATGAATTAAAATTGATTAATATGTCACCAAATCATGTTTAAACTGATTTAAGAACGATGACCTTTGCGCGCCGCCAAAGTTCCTATTTTATTTTATGATATTATTATTATTTGGCGACTGCAGTAGCCAAGTTACATGTTGCATATAGGATGATTAGCCGAGAATGCTTACCTCCATTTTTTCTCATTTAATAATGAACAAAATATTCAAACTCATCTGGTTTTAGGAACTATTAAACATACCTAAGCTTCTTATGACTTACTGACTACTGTATTATCATGAGCTGTTCGATATAACTTATTTTTTTTTTTATTTTAAAAAAATATAATAATTTAGCCTTATATTTAAAATTAGTAAATAATTTTAGTAAAAAATGTAAATACACATTTTTAATTTAACCTTTATAAGAATATAATGGTAGTTATAAATTTAAATATATCAACTTATGGCAACATTAAAATCGTAATGGTCACAATTACAATAAATACGCAAAAGCCATTACTTATTAGAATATACAAATGTAAAAAAAATATATATAAAAATTGATCATATGCGAATAAATTTTTAGGAAGAGATTCTCGGCTTATTTTTGTTTTCTTCGTTTTGCACTGCTCGTTGTTTGCTGCCCTCTAAACTGTGATGAATGCCATAGAACACATATATGAATACTCCTAAGAAAAAATAGGAATGTTTTCAATATAAATTATTATATACACAATAATATAGATTAAATATAAATTTTAGTGGTTTTTAGTGTTTTACGGTCAAATATTATGATAAAGATATTCGTTTCTTGCGTGTGTGCTGGCATACTTATTTAATTTTAACCTAACGCTTATAAAAACCGTTGTTCCTGATAGATAAGGTTAATATAATAATACAGTGATCATCGCTACAACTATAGTTGAACTATAGTTATACTTATACTGTAGTTTGAAACGTTTTAAAAATCTTCTTTATATAATGCGTGTTTATAAATGTACATCGACATTTAAAAAGCATGAATGTAATTTGTAAGCCTTATACCTATAGAATTATTAAAAAAAAAGAAATTTAACATTCTTTCATACATTATGACCGGCAAACCGAAAATTGACGCCCAATGTACTAAATTGTAATAATAGCGGTTTCGATCAGCTACATGTTCATCGTTAATTCACTAATTGATCAGTATAACACAAAATGCCCATATATAAAATAGTCAGTCGGTTAATACAAACCTAATGCAAGTCCCACGCCGAATCTTATCCACGTCTTGATACTCAGCTCCATCATTAGATATAAGTTAAGAGTAATACTTACACACGGTATAAAAGGAACTAGTGGCACCTAAAAAAAAATATGGATTTTTAATGCACGTCGATTACGGTTAATCGTATAAGATATAAATACGACTTAAATTTAATAGTTAAACAAAATATTATAGATATAGAGCAGTAGAGGAGGCGATAATGTTACGCGTATAGACGTCAATAATTTATTATTGACATTATCGAAGTTAATATAAAACACCAACTGAATACGATTGCTGACCAGTACAATATTGTTAGAAATCCATAATATATTTTCTTACCCTAAACGCTAAGTTTTCGATTGCTTGTGGAAGTCTGTGTAACATTAGCATGGAAAGTAATGATACTGTCACCGAAACTCCAATTACAATAATTAACGGGAATTGAAAAGCACCTTGGTAACAGTCAATATTCACTAAGCTAATGCAAAATACACACGCACTGCAAGCTATAACATATTAACATAATAAATTTTAGTCATCATCTCTAAGACCTAATGGCTAAAATACATAAAAACATCAAAAAAAAAAAAAAAAAATTAAAAAAAAACGGGTTTCTCAAATTAATAACAAAAAAAAAAGACTATTAAATTATAATAAACATATTACTGACGAAAACAGATAAAATTACAATTCAAATTTATTAATAACATACTATAAACAAGTATCAACACTCTCGAAATGTATTGAGTATCCGTGTTCGTGACTTTTGTGTTAAACAAATTGTACCATTTGTACATTTTATAGTCATTGGAATTACTGTTTAGGTCTTGAACCGCCGTGTTAGTATCTCTGTACCTGTATTACAGAAACATTTAGCTAAAGTAAACGATTTAAATATCATTATCTAACACAATATATTTTTTATAAAAACAAAGTCATATTAAATTACCTCACACACCAAAGCAATAATATGGAAATTAATAATAACAAATTTTTCGGAATATTATGTCTAGTAAATTATATATGCATATTTTTAAAGCATGGTTTTTTAAGTTATACGAATTTGATCATTAATTATCACACGTTAAATAAACTTAAGACAAAATCACGAATATCAAATCTAGAACGCGTAAAACAAAAATTAAAATTCTGGGTTCTTTTTTGTAAATTATATATTAAACGAAAAATGTATTAAATAAAATATATTTATATATATTATGTGAACACATATATCAGAAATGTTGATTTCTTTATTCTCCACAGTGGGAGTTTTAACTCCAAAATAACTTTCTGGTCGTCAGCGACGCACATCTACTCGCGAAATGTTCATGTAGTTTATAAGTATATAAAGCATATAACTGTAATACTATATCATTATAGTGAATCATGTAATCATAGTACACAAACCTGAGCACCAGAAGGCAGACACAAACGATTAAATACGATATGAGGGTGCCGATAGACGTCATGTCGACAAGCTGTTCGAGATTGAATATGGACGATAAAACGCCTGAAACAAGAAAAATAAATCGATTCAATTCGCGAAAGCCATTGTGAGCGTTGAAATCTCTTACCGGCCCCAACTCCGCATATCATTGTGGCTATCACTGGTGTCTTGGTCCTTTCGTTAACCATCGACAAAAATTCGAACAACAGTCCGTCGCAGGACATGGCGTACAGGATTCGCGGAATCGGAAACAGGCATCCCAATAAGCTGCACACGCACAGAAACGATTATTACAAAAATTACGTATTACTGAGTAAACGAATCAATGGCATTACGAGGTGAAGAGGGCGAATACCGCACCGCAGGTAACCATGTACTTGATCATCGGTAATCCTAGGTTCTCGTAAATGACTGGAAACGGCGCGTTCGGATCCTAAAACAAGGTTTTGACGAAATGTTTTTTTTAACGTTAGGCACCTATTTTATAAACAAATACAATTTGACCAAATTTTTGGGTATCGTTTGTAGCTTCATGTACCTGATCGTAATACGGCCACATCAGGGTCAATACTGACGCCACGATGGAGTACGCAGACGTAACGAACACCAGCGTCAGAACGATTGCTAACGGAATTGTTTTTTTCGGATTTTTTGTTTCTTCACCTAAAAAGTATATCGTGGATGGTATAATATTGATAAATCGTAATGAGTTAAAAAAATAGTTAGGTATTATATAAAACAATATGGACCGGTTGTAGAAATAGATTCAAATCCGATGAACCCGTAAAAGCATCGAGCTGCTCCTGCGATTATTCCACTCCAACCGAACGGCGCGAATCCACCGTTACCGCCGTCCACTCCAGGTGGGATTTCACTTTTTGAAATATTCCAGTTCGAAATCTTGACTGAAATCGGTTAATAGTTTTAATGGCTTTCGATATAATACTTGTCATATAATATTATCTGATACCCTAATACAATTAGTGTTAGTCGCCTACTAATATCTACCTACTGTCGCAAATTTATAATTCGTTAATAAACATAAAACGAGTGAGTAATATCGATATATTTTAGTTTTACACGTAGGACGAGACTATATGTGCTTTGCGAACGTTATACATACCAAAAAAAAGTCCACTCACGATGACTGTGCCGACGGTTAGTAAGTTAAATGCAGTGAACACTGTATTGAGAGTTGAAGACTTCCGAACTCCCCAAGCCATGACCACTGAAAATCGATAACATTATTTATTAGGTTATTTAGTTATTGACTGTTTTGTCAGTCAAATCATATTTATTTCATTATATTATAGCATTTCATCATAACTTAATATTATTATGCATATAATATACGCATTAGGTTAGGTATTCCGTAGGTTAGGTAGGTATTAGATACCTAAATACTATAGCTAATGTAACGAAATTGGTCTTCAGTTCACTTGAAGAAGACAAAAAATGTGCAACAATCTATCTTGATCTCGCCAAAACATTTGATACTGTAGACCATGTTAAGCTTCTAAAAAAAAAATGCATGACATAAGTATTACTGGTCCGACTCTATCGCTTTTTGAATCTTATTTAGAACACAGGGAACAGATAGTTAAAACAAATGATTTTATTTCTAGCGAGCAAACTATAAAATGTGGTGTACCACAAGGTACAATACTTTCTCCCGTACTCTTCAATATTCAACTAAACGATATAAAACTTCTAAAATTAAATAGCAATATAATATGCAGACAGCGAATTATATGTATTTACATATCTGCATACGCAATTCCATATAACTGCTTTTTTTTTACTAGGTATGCATATTCCATTGATTCGTGATGTAAATAGCATATAATCGTATTTTTATACAAGAAACACATTGATTAACTGTGTTAAACACATTAAAAACTGACTAAGCGAAAATAGTTTATTTTTAAACTTTGATAAATCCCCAAATTACTCCACTGATTATTTGAATACACCTTACCTACCATTAGATAAATAAAAATACATGAACAAAACTAAAAAGCATTAAAACAATGTCAATGTAAATCGGTTACTATTGTTAAAAACCACAAATATCTGGGTATTGAAATGTGTCATGACATGAAATAGAAAAACCAAATTATTACTATTACAAATAAGTTAAAAAAAGATGATATATATATATATAATGAAATTATTACAAGAGATATTAGACTATAAAGACATAAACACTATTTACTTAACTATCTTTGGATCTCTAATCACATATGGAATAATTAGTTGAAAAGAGGCATACGATAATAATCTACAATTTTAAAAATGTCGAAATTATGTAATAAGAGTGGCATGTAAAAAAGACTAGAGATTTCCAACAAAAAAATTATTTAAAAAATTTAATATACTTAATATAAATAATTTATATATAAAATCCTGTTCAGTTTATCTAAAAAAACATAATCTATTAGTCCCTATAGAACATAAAGTCAATACTAAATACGCAACTAATAACTTCTCCTTAAAATTGCCTAAGAAAAAGGATATCGAAAAATGTTCGAGTTCGTTAAAACTCTAATATATAATTTATTGCCTAAATATATGAACAATTTATCATTGCCGAAGTTCAAAAAACATATTACCTGCTGGCTTCTTTATAAATATGATGCAATTAATCCAAATAGCATGTTTAAATATCTACAATGTAATTTTTATTTTTTTCTTGTTTTTTGATTTTTAATTTTTTTTTCATTTAACATATTGTTTAATTTTTGCTGTTGTAACTATTGTTTTGAAATTTTTATGTGTGTATTAATAAATAACATGTTGTAATTATAAACAAGATAACTCCTAGACCTCCACACGATTTTTTAACTCAATGAGGCCCAGTAATCTTTTTTCATATTAAAATAAATAAAAAAAAAATATTAGTCGAAAGATTTAGATTTAGATTACTCAAAATATATACTAAATGTTTCACCATAAAATTAAATTCTTATCAAAATTAGTAAGCTGCAAATGACGTAATTTTCACTTCTCGTACTTCTAAATAGTTTTGAATGCATAAAGGTACTATTTTGATTAATTATAGCTGTAAACAACCAATGTAAATACTATAAAGGTAAATTGATAATTACACGCAATGAACATAAGGAATAAAAACGACGCGACGTCCGGATATTCGCCCATAAACTGCATGTGTATTGGAAAATGTGTTTTCATGTACCTCTTTTGGGGATCGCCTAGCAGAGAATCTAAATAATTTGTCATGGCTTTGGCAGCGGACGCTGTACCTAAAAATAACGTCAAAAGCAAGTCAGTATCAAATAGAAATTGCATACATAGATAAGTTCTTAAATGTAATTAAATGATTTTAATTTTAGTGTAGACAAAATATTATCATATCGTCGAAATGTACCTATTGTGTGCTCAATGAACATGTTCCAGCCGATAATAAATGCGATAAATTCTCCGACGGCCACGTAACTGTAAATATACGCAGATCCAGCTTTGGGTACACGGCCGGCGAATTCTGCGTAACAAACTCCTAAAAGTTATAAGTAATACAAAATCAATCGTCAAACGTTTTGCTAATAGTAAAGCGGTAGAGGTATAACATTATAATGGCGAGATACTCAAAAATCGGTATCGTAATATTAAATACTCGATAGTTACAATTTAAGTATTTAAATAACTAATACACTTGAATAAAATTAATCATAGTCTTTTTTAAAAACTGTATTTACACATTAGATATATACAGTGGCGCCAAAGCATATTTTTCAGGTGTAACAAAATATAATTTTACCCACATACCCATTCCTTCTAAAATTCAAAATTGAATTATTATTATTATTATTATTATTATTATGTTATATTAATTATATTGGTAAATATTAGTATTTATATCAAGGTATATGTATCATTAGGGCTGGAAGTGGTTAACGCTATTTAAAAAAAATTCTAAGTGACTGAATTTAATCATAAAAGTGACCAAAAAGAGGACTCTATAAATATGTTTTCTAATTATTCACAATTATAAAATATTTTTCTTTGAATATTCACCTCTTATTTTCAATATGTAGCGACTGCTACACCTAGTAATAGGATTGAGCACCACTGGGTATGCATTATATTTTAAATAGTTAATATAGACTATAAAAATTAATAGCTTAATAGTAATAATAATATTCTACAGTACAATTAATAATAATTATTATTATTCATATAGATAATTCCCTTCCTTGATACATGTTTTAGTAACCCTACGTAAAAACTTCCTTCCGCCGGGAGCACTACCGTGGAGTGCCACTTTTTGTGAAAGCGACTGTGAGCGAGTAAAAATAATCATAAAAGATTAATTTTTCAAAGTATCGCATAATTAATGTATCGCGATACAAGATACAATATTGCAATATTGTATCTAAGATGCGTATTTAAGATACTTGTATCGAAGATATTGTCCGATCCTAAATACCTACAATGCACGGTGTACCAAATTTGTTATAATCGTCAAGGAGATTCCACACTACTATTATTTTGTGAAAAATACATTTATGTAGAGATTCGTTCCAAATTATTGACTTAATTTTACTCCGATAATAATTTTTAAAAAATATTTTGATTTATTATGAAGTCTATTTTCAATCCTTCGACAGCGAGCAAGTGTTATGCACTTGCGACCACGTGTCATAAAATGCGTAAAACGTTGTAAATCAGACCAAAAGAAATTCCAGCACAATGAGTCGAATTTCACAAGATAATTTTTATAACAAATTTTATTTTTTTATTAAGTTAACTTTTGAACCTTTAAATCACATTTGTAATTAATTATTCTTAAAAAAAAATTCTCGTAATTTTAGAAATTTCAATTGAAAAAATACAGTTTTACGTTTTTTTTTTAAATTTTGCCTCAAATTATTTAAAATTGAATTCATAATAAACTTCAATATGCTTTCAAAATTATTACCGAAGTGAAATCCAAGTCGGTACGTTTGAACATGTATAGACCTATTTTTGTACAAAAAACGATAGTGTGCAATTACTTATTAAACCTTTTTTATTGTATATAGCAAAATTATTACGCATGGCGTGCACTGTTTCGGGAGTTATTATGTTGCGATAACATTTTAACTCGTTGTAAATATTAAATTATTATGTTCATAAAGACGTCTATTATATGACACGAAATAAGATCATATTGTTGACTCGTTACCGGCAAACGATGAGACGATCGCCGCTACGATGAAAGACAATACCACCGCTGGTCCAGCGATAGATTTTGCCACTGTCCCGGCCAACACATACACGCCACTCCCCAACGTGGCGCCAATGCCCAAAGCGGTCAAGTCGAAAATGTTCAACACCCGTTTCAACTTGTCTTTTTCCTGTTTGGTTTCTGTTGCGAACGTTTTTTTCCTGCTCAGCGTTTGATAAAGCGTTCTGCCCTGCACCATAATAATAATATCATAACGCAACAATAATACAATTAATATTCCGATAAAATTAAAAAGCTGAATAAGTAAAACGTATAGGTGTAGATCTCCTAATGCATAATACGCTCTAAAAAATAAAAAAAAACTCATTGGGGGAATGTGGGTGTGTTGTAATGAAATATTAAATAAACAACAGCAATTATTGTGCATAATAGATAGGCAATAATTACTAATAATATTCGTTTTCTAAACCAACTCTCCTCCTTTGTTCACCGCCGTCACCCTCATCATATTATTACTTTCTTCTAAAACTCCATTCGATCTGGATCTGTCGTTGACTCTCCTTCCCTTCTCGCACGTCAAAACTTAAAGATTCCAATCTAAAACATTCTTGTTTTGTTATTCACCTCACTGCAGGCCATTTTCCAACCAATCATTTAAAAAACGAGCCTCTCATCCGGACGACGTGACTCGCAAATGAACACAAATCATTTTTTTACTGCAGGCTTAAGTTTTTAAATCTTATAATATAATTATGATTACTATATACCTCTGTTTATTTTTGAGCTTACGCTCTTTACATAATTTTTAAATTAAGAATTAGTAAACTTCGAATAAAATATTAATAATTGTTATGTATGTCATTACGATGTCCCAACGTTATTATTTATATTGTATTATATTGACACAAAAAGAGTACTTACCGACCACGGGTGAATCATATTTATAAAATATATTTTAAGTAAATTATAGTGTTACTACTTCAAAATGGTAACCAACAATTGTATACGTTCGCGATACTTGACGTTTGCACTATAAATACTATGTACGTATGCCGTTAATAAACTTCCTACGACCACGGTGATGCTATCTATGATATCAGTTTTTAGTTGTTAAATAAATCGATAATCGTCCACTTGGACAGTAGCACTTGAGATTTTCGCAATTCTCCGATCGGCTTTCAATAACCAATATAAAATGTACCTTAAATGCGTTTCCCACTGACTTTATAGTATAATTAACGTAACATTGATCTGATATCTGTGGGACAAGTGTGTCAAATGATAATAATATTGGTTAATAATAATTGTATAATTTTATTGCTCTCGAAAATATTAATAAAAACAAACAAAAATGGACTGATTTTCGTGATGCAGTATGGCCAGTTTTTTTTTAAACAATTTTATGACATTTAATCATTTTTTTTTCAATAATATAACATTGGTTTAGCAACCTTTGTAGCTGCGGATTACGTCTACTACGAAATATGTCGAACATAATATTTATATAGCTTGTCATAAATTATAATGTCAATTAATTATTATTTGCATAATTTAAGTTAGAAACGTTAATCTACGAAAAGCACACACAAAATAAATAACATATCACACCATAGACCAACGACAGTCTGTAATTTTTACCATTGTGACATCATACACCGAGTCAACAACATAAACCAAGATGAACATTGTTTGAAAAATGATTTGAGTGACTTACCTCAATGATCTTCTAATCCAAAATTAAAATTATACAACTTTTCTACCAATAATTATTACTATCTGATTACGTTGAAATTATTTTCCTACTGTTTCCAAAAAAATAATGTCAACGGCTTAAAACATTTCTTTATCGTTGATGTCGCTAAAATAATATTACCTAGGTATGTAAAAAGAATATTATTTTTTAAACGTGTGGCAACAAAATTTCAGATTTTTTAAAACGAGACGAACAATATTTATTTTTATTGTCATAAAACAAATCACATTAATGAAATAGATTACATGCAGATTTCATAGATATAATTTAAATTATGGTGTAACGTTATGAATACATTATTAACTTCCATATTATATACTTTAAATGATTTATACGATAAGCATTTAATAGGTAAGTTAAATTAATGTAAAACATAATTTTGTTGTATGTAATATGCAACAATATGAATAAAAATGAGTTTTTTCTACATACAAATATTATAAACACGTTTGGTTGATAAATACAAAACCAGTGAATTAATTGATGATAAACGAGTGCATTAGTAACGTGTTTATGATATGATGCACTTGAAATGTTAATACTTTAATCGTTATAAAATACAATCGATCTAAATGCTTACGAAATATTTGTGTTTATTGGTGTATATATGAATGAATAAATTCGACAGTAAATTGCATCACGCATGCTGCAGGTATGCATTTTTTTTTTGTTCGTTAGATACGTTAACTACATAATTCCGATAAAATGTCAACTAAAATTGTCTGAGTAATTTCTGTTCTTGTTAAAATAGAGTAAATTATCGCTGTTTACACCGGTAAAAAAATAAATTCTAAAAAGATGTTATGAGAAACAACGGAATAATGGAAATTAAATGAAAACTGCAGCTGGCGTTCCGATACTATTACGCTTCCAACCAATGCTGATGTATACCTACGTTGTGTGTAAGTATTACTATATAATTATACTAGTTAAATTACCCGGCGTTACCCGGGAAAAACTCCTTTTAGGTGTAAAACGCTGTGGAAGCAATGTCTTTTTAAGTGTAAATAAATTATATAATATACCCGGCTTAGCCCGGGAGGTATTCAACTATTTTATATAAAAAAAAATTAAGATGAAAAAACTACTCTCTGTACATATTTCTATTAAAGTTATAATACTTATTTGTAAACAATATTTTTTGTTCTTTGGTGAGGCGCATACACATATAGATTTTTTGCCGAGCTGACACGGGAGCAAGCAACATAAAATTGTCCGTGGGTAAAACGGGGATTCGTGATGTCAAGGCCTGCAACTTTCATTGTTTCAGGTCTGCGGAATCGCTCAATTTCTATATATATAAAAGTGAAATTGGAAACTTTGTTACGTTATAACTCCAGAACGGCTGGACTGATTTAGCTCATTTTGATCTTAAATTATTTGTGGAAGTCCAGAGAAGGTGAGTGAGTATGAAAAATTGTGCAGAAAATTGGAAAAATCGAATATCTAATATCTTGCCAGTAGCGCCATCTATCTATTAATTTTAATACTGTAAAAACTTTCCTTCCGTGGAAAATAAAAGCTTTTTCCGGCATGAAATATGAATCGGAAATAGCTTATGAGACGGATAAAACCCGACATTCTGCTGAAGGTTTTAGTACCACTTTTGTTAATAAATAATCCGACGCCGAACAGGTTTAAATGGTTTTCCGCACATGGTATTTTATCTATTTTTATTATGTTCTGTATTTGCAAATTACTATGGTAATCATCGTATCGCTGTTCACAACGATCTACATCTACTGTACTAAGTAAATGCCAAACCGTAACAAAGATTTCCTCTTTCAGTTTTATATATATAGACAAGCATGAAATAATGAAATTGAACGATTCCGCAGACGCAGTGCTCTGATTCTGGAACGAGCTGCATTTCATTATTTTATTTTGAAGCAATTCCATCAAATATAGAAAATTTTCAAGTCATTATCAGAGCTAACCGTGCGCCACAGACAAAACACAGAGGTCGCTCTGATAATGACTTGAAAATTTTCTATATTTGATGGCATTGCTTCAAAAGCACTCTTGAAGCTGCGCACGTAAGGATTGTGACAATGTAACAAATATTGCTAGTCGTATAATAATTCTCTGTAAGTATTTGGGGCTATCGACATTCACTGTTGTACTTCGCTCACCGAATCACCCATGAAATATATTTGCAAAAATTTCGGTTCGTCAGGGTTGTTTGGTAAAAGAGATCCAGCTAAATGATAGACTTGACCCATAACTTTAAATGTAGGCATAAAATCTCCATGTCTGATTTCATTGGCACCGAATGACGTCATTTGGAAAGCAGAATTGTAAACACGAATCATATCAAGAAAATGTTTAGAATCTCGATGAGAATGATTCAAAAGACTTTTTAATGGTTCCGGTGGATCAGTAATTTCTGCCAATAAAACTTTTCCTCTTGAACAGCAGAGACCTGGTGGTTCTTTAGGCCATTTGAATGCACGACAGAAATTGCACTTGGTATTCATATTTCCTATCGAAACGTGAGAATCATTTCTATAATTAATCGATTTCTTATAATTAAAGGCGGACATAAAGCGTTGGCGCCATGGGGCTCGCGGCTCATTGTCATCACTGGTATTGGCATTATGGTTGTTGTAGTTATTGTCATTGATATTGTTGGTAATATTATTTTCATCTTCAACCATATTTTGATCGTGCATTTGCGAATGATTGTTCCTAGATAAGCGTATCCTTTTGGCACTATTTGTGGAGCGGCCAAGGTTTAATTTCCTTGAAAAGTTTTTACAGTATTAAAATTAATAGATAGATGGCGATACTGGCAAGATATTAGATATTCGATTTTTCAAATTTTCTCCACAATTTTTCATACTCACTCACCTTTTAAACCTTCTCTGGACTTCCACAAATAATTTAAGATCAAAATGAGCTAAATCGGTCCAGCCGTTCTGGAGTTATAACGTAACAAAGTTTCCAATTTCACTTTTATATATATAGATATTTATAAATATACATTTCGATTAAAAAATCAATTCTCAAATACTTACAATCAAGACTCTGAGAAAGATCAATGAGTTACAGCCAAATCAAAAAATAACTACTATTTTTTTTTTTAAGTTTTGTTCCACACAGATTTCAGTACGAAAACTATTTCACGGATTTAATTTTGAAATTTTGAGTTAAATCTCTATGTTAATACTAAGATGATTATTTAAAACTGAACAACTTTTACAACTCAAATAATATTTTATATGGTTTATATAAGATTTGTAACCACTGCCCATTGCCGTTACTCTTAGATATAAATGGAATCGTATTTGCTGCCTCCAAAAAGGCCAAAAGGCCAAAAGGCCAGCCTTATAAAGAAATAATAATAAATTATTTATAAATTCAACGTAATAATATGATGTTTTGGTTCTGAAATATGAAAATCATTGTTATGATATGTTGATCGTCTGTATCAGAAGCCATCTATCGAAGCCATAAATATTTAAAACGCGTATATTATAGGTATGGACTTATTGATATTAAGATTATATTCTATCACTGGCATTGCCTAAATGATTGTATCATTATTTTTAAAAATGTTTTATATTTTCATGAAATTTATGAAAAATGTATATATGTTGATATTAACTCTGTACAATTTATTGATTTTATTCAATATTGAATAATGAATATCTAATAGAATAAAAGTGTAAGAACACTAAACATTTCATTTTATTAATAGTAATATCATACATAGAATATTTATTATGTATTATATAATATTGTATTACAGTTGATTATATTTTTTTCAACTCTACTTAAAAACCTTTAAACCAAATACTAAAGTGCTTAATATGACTATTAAAATACAAGGATTTCACAACACTTTAGAAAAATGTATTAACATTGAGTTGAAAAAATATCCTCGTACAAGAGGCAATACAGTAACGTGGTACAGTAAAAAATGAACCAGGGTGAATGAAAATATTATTTAGGCTTAGTCTCTATTTATTTTTGGAAATAATTTAATTTAATTTCATAATTTTATGAACATCGATTAGCTATACAATGAGTCGTTATGGGTATCACACACTGCAGTAGCAAGTTTTTTTTTTATTTATTTATTTTTTTTCACACAGATCATTTTTATTTTTTTTTTTTTTTAGCATAGTTCAATATAATTCTAATTCGAGTTTTTTATATCCATATTCAAATATTTAACGTTGATAATATATTTTGTTAACGACTTCGTGTTTATTTTTGATCGTTTTTTCCGAATTTCTCATACATTGTTAATTGTTTAATATGGATAATGCGTTACAAATTAATAATATTAAATAACAAAGATATTCTTTTTTTTCATTTGGATAGATAATATCCCGGCTAACTGCTGGTGGTATTATAACTAATAGATGTATAATAGTATATTATTGATAGCATTATAAGATATTTTATAATTATTTAACAATTGGTAGTGAATGGTGTGTGCTATTATCAAGGACGAATTTAGGTGTTCGTCGTAAATAGGCATGAAATATTTCTTTTAAATTGCTTTAGTGAAGTACCCACTCATACGTGATGTGACGTGGTATAACAATTTGCACACATAACTCATAAATAGTAAAGGCTGATTGCAAAGTATCTATACGACATTATCCTATGTTGGAAAAAAGTATCTGGATCAGTCAAGGGCGGATTTGAGGGGATGATGACCACTCCTATATTAATTATTTATTATTATTTTTTTTTTTCATCATACATTAATTCATTTACACATTGTAATATAATTAATAGTTATAGTGAATTTAGTTATTACGAGTCACCTACTGGAGAGGAAGCAACGAGGGAGGGAATGTAATGCTAAGGACTTAGAAGAAGCAATACTAACACGGTCCTCATCATTTAGCGGTTCAAAATCAAAATAAAGTCACATGCTATGATATGATTTTAGTTTCAATTTATTACTTATGTCATTTATATTTAATATAAGTAAATATAAAAAAAATATATTTCGCATCCACCTAGGTTCCTCACCAACACGAAATAAATACATCCTCGAGATCACTGTAGGTAAGACTATAATGGAAACGCAATACTTTGGACAGGACAGCAGGAGTGCAAACATTTGACAATAACTATGAATTTATTATTGGTAAATAAATATAATAATAAGCAATATTAAATTATAGAATAAAGTATTACAGACCAGCCGTGGAAAAAAATAATAATAATTTTACCTACAACAAGACATTTTGTAATTATACTAATTCATAAAAATAAAAAACTGCACCTCAATTTTCAGATATAATACTGTAAATAGTTGTATGCATTTAAAGAATAATAAATTATCAACTGTTATAAATGCAAATATTATATTATATGTATTTTATTACGCGACGAATTAATTAGAGATTTTCGTTTCTTGTTTGTGTTCTTTATCTACGACTGCTCGTTGTTTGTAACCTTCCAAACTATTGTGAACTCCATAGAACGCATATATCAATAATCCTATAAAATAAAAAAAATCAATATAAAATATTTATATATACTTTTTTTATTTATAATTTTTATTTTAATTAATTTTTTTTCCAGCACCTAACCAAAACACAGAAATCAATTTTAGCACAAACCAAATCTAATAATGTTTTTCGGCATTTTTCGTAGTTTCCGTGACTAACGAATACTAACAACCGCAAAATCTTTTTTATACAGGTTTATTATCAATTATATCAACTCTTCAGGTAAATTAACATAAAAATGTAACGATTGGAAATGCATATTCTATTGATCTTATTTTATCCCCCGGTGGAATGTTGATTTATCAAAGCATATATTTTAATTATATTATGTATAACACGGAACTTTTATAAGTATAACGATAACCATGTATATCGCTATATAATGTATAATGTGCATAATTAAAATCATAGAGACGCCTCTAGATAATGTTGAACGATGTTAACTTTATTCAATCGGTGTTGTATCAAGTAAATTAAAATATAATCCATCTACACGCATCAATAAGTACCTACTGCAATCCCTATACCAAATCTCATCCACGTCTTGATATTTAGCTCCATCATTAAATATATATTAAGTAGTATACTCAAACACGGTACTAGAGGAACAAAAGGTACCTAAAAAAAAATGTATAAAACATGATAAAAAATATTATAAACTATAATCAATTAAAATAATATGCTATACATATAATATTATTATAATAACTAAGCTGCAAACTACTATTCCGGTAAATATAAAAAGACAGTCAAAACATGTTTGTTACTTACACTTTAATAGATAACACATAATATTCTGCACATTCAACTTCTTCTATTCAATATATTATTTGTAATTAAATATTATTTGTATTTCTTTTATACCAATTAAATCTGCATTTTCCATTTTGTTAACTCGACCTTTGAATACTGATTGCATTTTCGTACATGTATCAATTTATTTTGAATTAAAATAACTACATTAAAGATCTATGAACTTGAGTGTTATAAGTTCGAAGAAAACTTTCCGATCCATTTGTCAGTTAATTTTAAATTGCGCGTTCTAATAGTTCAAATCAAACGGCAACAATTTTTCAACGTTGCCATTTGATTAAGACCATACGCAATCGTGTTTCACTGATTTAAAAACAGTAAGCGGGCCATATGTGACCCGCATGCCGCCAGTTACACATCTCTGCTATATCTTCTAGGTACCAAAAGTATACCATATATTGTATTGACTAATCGTACACTTGTTTTCGTAAGACATTTTTTTCCGCTACCATTTAGTGTAAAAAGCAATGGTTCCTAATTAGATTAAACCGATGGACTCCTAGCTAAAACTTAAATTGGACTTGAGAACGTCTTTTTTATATATTATATACTAATGAAGATCTTTGATTTCTGCGCATGTATACATTTAAATTTTGTTTCACATAAAAACAAAAAAAAAAGTTATGTGTGTGCAGTGCAATAGAAGGCTTGGGAACCATTTGTGTAAAGTACATCAAATCGAATTTTTTTTCTAATACCACAGACTAATATTGTTATTTTTCATAATTTAATTATTTTTTTATTTTATATAAATCAACCTAATGCATTTATACCTA